>VZUI01071037.1:0-163796 GCA_013401135.1 Cettia cetti
CGTGCAGGGCCCGCGGCGGGGGGGGAACGGCTGCTGGGCCTCGCTGGGGGCGGGAGTGGCCGCGCCCGCGGGGCCGGGGGTTTGCGGCCGCTCCGGGCACGTGTGGCCGCTCGGGCCGGCCCCTCCACCCGCCCTGGCCGTTCCCCGGCATGAGGGAGCCCGAGCGACCCGGGAGCTTTAGGGTAATTCTTTCCCCGTTTCCCTCCTTTCTTCTTCTCCCTCTTTCCGCCCCTCCCCCGGGCCGCCGGCCGGACCCCTCGTCCCACAGCAGCTGCCCACGTGCTCTGTGTCGCGGCAGGGCGGGATCGTATCGTGATAACGGGATCCACGTTCTCGCATCTGGCTGCTGGGAATTGTGTGTTTCTCATGCTCTGGGCAATGAATTGCTCAGGCGCAGAACGCATGATGAATTACCACGCGGGATGTGCTGCTTACACACATGGATACAATGTATAAAACTTTGGCTAACATTTCTTGTTTTTTGGAAACAGATGTGAAGTTAACGCCTTTCTCGGTTTGGGTTTGTTTTTGGTTTTTTTTTTCTGTGCTGGAAGACTGGGGACATAACACTGGTTATAGCTTGTGTGATGTTATTGATACAACTAGATTATATTTTGCACCATTTTTACCTAATTTTCCTTTGCCCCCTCTTTTCTTTTGTTTACTATTTAATAAAAATAGACTGCTTTATTTCTGTTGCTTTATGCACACATGGTGTATACCTGCTCTGCAAAGGACATTGTGAATAGAGCCTGTAAGAGTGGACTCTTCCATTTGTAAAGTAAAAATATTATTTAAATGTCTTCGATTTGTAGACTGTTTTTCCTTTCTGTTACTCAAACAGCAACAAAAAACCCCCAACCCAAATCAGTTCCCTTGACCTGAGACAGCTCTTCTGTGGCTTTGTTAAACTTGCATATGAATCTCCCTCCAAGGCTTGTGTGCTGGGTGCTTCTTAGCAGTCCATATGTATGAAGTACCAGAGATGTTTATCATTTACCTACTAGTCCCATAGTAAAAACCATCTTATGCTTAATGAATGCTCTAATAGATTCCTAAACAACTTAAATAGAAAGTATTATTTTGGCCATTTACCTGTAACCTAAAGCTCCTTGAGGAGAATAAGCAAGAAACCTAAATTATTTAATGAGTATTACAGCTGTGCCTAAAAATATCTTTGACTGTGGGCGATTCTAATACATAAGACAGAATGATGAACTCAGGATGCAATGTGTCCCTTAAGGTGGATGTTGTGTGGGTTTTCTCTAATTTTCCCATTAACAATGGGTCATTAGGCATGAAGGAATAGTAGGATTTTAGTAGCATAAAACGCGTAGCATTTGTTGAAAAAATTATTTTTCCATAACCAAGAGCTATTACTCCAAGGCTAAGCCTCTGCACAATTCTTGAGTGGTAGGATTAAAACACCTAGCACTGCATGAGCACCTTTTTGTTTCTTAGTGTAAGTATATGTTGACTTGAAAGTCATTTGTTTTCAGGTATAATCATATTTCTTTACTGTTGTGGGGTATTTCAGTTACTAAAATCTAGTTGCTGAAAAGTCATTAATGTTTTAAACACAGATTGTGTGTCCTTCAGGGTTTGGGTACTTAGCAAGTTTGTATTTTCTTCTCCTCAGGAAGCACATGAGGAGCATGATACTTCTACTGAGAATGCAGATGATTCTAACCATGATCCTCAGTTTGAACCCATAGTTTCCCTTCCAGAGCAAGAAATAAAAACTCTGGAAGAGGATGAGGAAGAACTCTTTAAAATGTGAGTAGAATATTTCTCACTGAATGTTCATTAGGCTTAAACTTGACAGTGTTTATAAAAAGCTGCATAACTTGCAGCAATCTCTGTGTGTATAATCTGACTTGGTTGGTCTGCACTGTGATGGCAGAGATTGAGTGGGGGGTGATTGATGTTGGCCCAAGAAAATGAAGTCTGGAACCTCTGAAGGGAGCTTCTAGTACAAATCTGGCTTTAGCATTGTTTGCATTAAAAAAAGACAACCATTTAAGTAATAATTATTGAAATTGTGATCACAGAATGTGAAATAAGTGTCTTGGGAGGAAGGAAATGGGGTGTATGTGGCATTGCTGCCATGCATCCCTGGGTAAAGGGTGATGTACAAGGTACTGAGATAATAAAAGCAACACTGCAGTACAGTATTGGGGCATTTGTGGCAGTTCCTCCCTGTTGTCTTGAACACAGTTTGTCCTTAGATTATGCTTATTGTCAGATCAGGATGGCTTGATCTGCCTGAAGAAAAATGTAGTCTAAAGGCTAATTTAAAAAGGCTACATTTTGAATTTGATCCCTGATGTGCTTGCTTTAAATAGGTTTAAAAAATTCTGCTTTTACTTAATCACAGAATGGCATTGAAAAGAGGTTTGACTTCTCCTTGTGCAGATTCTGATAATAACTAAAGTGATGGTCAGGTAGCATGGTGAACTCTAGCTATAGCAAAACCTGTTAATTTACAGATTTTTGCTACCTGAATTTAAAAGGTTGCCTACACCAAATAAGTTTATTGTCCCCTAAGAGTGTCCAGAACCCATTGAATTTTAGTACAGTTATTACATAATTCCTAGTATTTTATTATTAGATTTTAATTTATCATATCAGTTTCTGAATGTGTATATTGAAGTAGAACAGGGGATTCTATTAAAGGAATTGTTTTCTTGTCTGTGGCTTTTTACCAGAACTATGCTGTTTGCTCAGGTGTGGTGTTTCAATAAATGTTTTAATGCATGCAGGCTAATGAAATTTTCTGTTCTCCAAGGCGAGCAAAGCTCTTCCGGTTTGCATCTGAGAATGACCTTCCAGAGTGGAAAGAACGAGGGACTGGTGATGTGAAACTCCTGAAACACAAGGAGAAGGGAACAATTCGCCTCCTCATGCGGAGGGATAAAACCCTCAAAATCTGTGCAAACCATTACAGTACGTTCTGCATTGCTAGAGTTTTGATTTAAAAAATAAGCTTGTAGAATTTAAGCATGATTGTCGCTTGCTCTTCATACGAGATTCCAGGCACCAAAACCCATGAGGGGTTATTTTTATTAAGGGAAGGAAGCTGGAGGTTTTTTCCTTCAGTCTGCTAGTGCTGTAAGACTAACTAAAATCGCTTTAAAATTTAGCTGTGATAGACAGGCTTTATGTGATTGCTTCCCCTGTGTGTGTGTTTTATTTTAATGATTAATAGAGTGTAGAGCATGTAGGCCTTAATGCTGTTTGGAATAAGAATTTAATGTATGCTGACTTGCTTTTGTAAAAGAGTGAGAAAAACCACGATGTAATAATTTACTACTTTGAGCTAAATGTTTGAATTTCCAAACCAGTCCTTAACCATCAGAAAACAGAGACTGAGGTGCTAAGCAAACTTGAGTCTGCCTTTCTCTGCTTGTGAAATAAACTGAAATGGATGTATTATATTGGGCTGACTCATTCAAAAAAGAATCCTCTTTGAATTAAAAAAACCATGAAAGAGCAAGACAGACTTGAAAGTCAGCACGACTTGCAACAAGTTGACCAATTTGGTGATGAGTCTATAGTGTTCCATGGAGTTACACTAGATTTAGATAAGTTGAAATAAGAAGTAGCTTAATGCAAACCTCAAGAATGTGACTAACCTTTTGTTTAGTGAAAAAATGTTGCACATAGCAAAACAAAATTGCTGAATATATAGTATTCATGTCAAAAGTTGTTTAGGTTGTTTTTCCTGGAAAAGCTGCTCTCTATATAGATTTGTTTTTTGAATTTATGCTGAGTCACAGTCAGACAAAAGAACTCTCTTCATTTTTGCCAGGCATTAAATGGAGCAAAATGTGTTTTCATCTCTAGGTGTTTAAAATGCAGGGCAGGGAGTAGACTCTTCAGGTTTCTCCTAAACTAGACAGGACACAAGGAGGAAAAAAAGCCCTGCTTACACTTTGCATATCTGTAATTTAAAAAGTCTTAAGGTACTGTGGGAAGTAACATTTCAACTTTTCCAGTCAGTCAGGTGAGGTAATTGTAGTGTCTTGGAGGGACAGGGCCCCATTTACTGGGAGGGAGCAAACAGATTGAAAAGACACTGTGTATGCTTTGCAGCACTGCAGAATTCTGTAATATCTTGTACTACAGCTTTAAACTGATGGGGAGAAGTAATTAACCTGATGACTAATTGAAGGAATAGTGCTTTTTAAAATTAATTTTGATAGTAGTTTTGGTGTGCAGAACAAGGAGTGTTGTTTGTCTGTCTGGATGCCTTTTCCTCCGAAGTCATTTGCCTGTACTCCAGAGCTGTGTTCAGTGACTGCATCTCTCAGTACCACAGTCATCTGTTTTAAGCAAAAATTAGATCCAGCTCTTTTTCCTAACAGTAGTGAATCCAGAATTCTCTCACACAGTAATGGCCTTGCATATTTTTATTTAGCAATGTAAGAAAAAACATATATGAACACCACTGTCTTGTATATATCCCAAAGTAATTCTGTGTCGAGTGCTTTACGTAACCATCGCAGCCTGTCGTCAGTGAGATTTATGGAGGCTGGTGTGGCAAACATTTGCTATTGTGCTCTGTACATCTTTTAATGCTTTCCTTTCAGTCACACCCTTAATGGAGCTGAAGCCTAATGCTGGCAGCGACAGGGCCTGGGTCTGGAACACACACGCTGACTTTGCAGATGAAAGCCCCAAGCCCGAACTTCTGGCGATCCGATTTCTAAACGCAGAGAGTGAGTGGGCTGGCACTGAGCTTACACTGATTGTAAACTGTTGTTACCCTGCTTGTCTAAATGCTGCTCTAAACTATTGTTGGAGATGTGCTGTATGTCACCCCTGCATGGTAGTGTTAGCTAATTAATTCTTTATCTGAGAGAAGTCTGTTAATCACTTTAATGTATCTGTTGACAAACAGTGTAGCAATTAGGTCTGCAGTAATATTTGTATAATTTCTGCCCTAGGCACTTTTTTTAACCTAAGCCATTTCCTGTAAGTGTAAGGCCAATTAGAATAAAACTAAAGGCAGTTAAGAGACTCACATACGGCTTACTTTTATGTAATTCAGGTGCTCAGTTGTAGTTAAATTTAGATTATTGCATTAGAAACAAGGAAATCCTGACATTATATTTCTGGTCTGTATGCATTAGCCAAACTTCTGGGTTGGTTTTTCTTTTTTTAATGAAGTGTGTAGTATCTTCTTTGTTTTGATTAAATGGAATCCTCAGTGAAAAGTGCTAGTCAGATCCATCCTACTAGTTGGTAGGTTTTTCTGGAGTGACTACACCGAGTACCAGAAAAGTAACTCTAGTAATAGATCAGCTAGGATTAAATCAAAGAAGTGTTTGGAGGCAGAGGGGGATTATGTTGTTTTGTTGTTGGTTTGGGGCTTTTTTTAAAGAAGCAAAAGGAAAAAGTGTTGCATTTCTTGCTTTACAATTTGCCACACAAGTTTAGTGTGGTACACTCCTTTTTTCCTTACATACTAGATGGATCATAAAGTGGTTGTATATTTTAAAACTTGATGGATATGACTACAACAGGAAAACTTTATATCTTGCCTTTTTCCTTTGCCCTAAGTCTCCAATGTCATTTTGTTTAGCCAAGTAAACCTTTCTTGTCCACCTGCTTAGTGCTTGCTTCATGATCCAGCAGGAAATGAAAGGGTAACTGTTGGCTCATCTCTGAAAAGTCTTTCCCACTTTCTGGTGGAGGCTGTTCAGCTTATTGAATGTTCTGTCTTGAGGGAGTAGTCCTTTCTTCTTGCTTGTCCTTTGCAGTACTGACTAAGCAGCTGACACAAGTTGTCCTTCAGGTGTCCCTCCTGTTTGAGATGCTTGAAAAGGAATCTTAACACTTCCTGGACTAGTTACAAAGTGCCTTCAGAATTCCTGTGGGGCAACAGTGACCTCCTGTGGTCAGCCAGGCCAGCCTGGGATACCAGGCTCGTACCACCCACCTTGGTCGTTCTGGTGTCAGGAAGCTCCTTGCCCAATCCCTTGTTGCTTGTCTTACTTGTGTAGAGACATTACTGGAATTTGATCAGCTGCTTAGAATGGTTGTTGAATCGAGTGGTGGCTTAGAGCAGCACATAATGAAGATTATGCATTGTTGGCTCTTACAGTGAGGCACAGCCCTCAGGTGCAGAGTCTGTACTGGTGAAGCAGGCATTATCTTCCCTTGCTGATGCTAAGAACCCCCAGTTATGGTTTGGTTGTGAAACACTCTTAGGGTGTACCATAGCTGGCAAGGATAGCAGTTCAAAGCTAATCTTCAGTCTTTTGCATACAGATAGTTGTATTAGCAGTCTCTGACATCATATTCCTATTCCTTTCAGCTACATGCAGCTGGGAGTTGCAATAACCACAAAACAGCTCCTGCTGGCATTACATTTTGAATATTTTGCAAAATAAGCTGTTTTAGTAAACTTGCTGAAGAAGATGAATTGCTTTTGCACAAAGATGTGATTGAAGAATTTTGCATCTTGTATGATCTACTAGATTACTACAAATTTTGTTTACACAAAGCTTCTCTTGGGGTATCTTTCTTCAAGATTAGAAGTATTCAACGTTGTGAGGCACTAAAAGTAATGAAAAAATATTTTATCTTCACTGAAACAGATGCACAGAAATTCAAGGCAAAATTTGAAGAATGCAGGAATGAAGTAGGCAAGACAGCAAAGAAAGGTAAGATAGTCTCAGTATACTTGGTGCCACATTTCTGAGCTGGTGAGTGGTTACAGTACCCTGGAGTGTTGTGTTCCAGCAGACTCACTCTGTGCTGAACTGCAGCCTTCAGTTCAGGTGCTTTTCTGTCTGCAAGAGTAAGAGCTCACAGGAGTGACGATGGCCTTCTTTCCTGTGGAAGGCTGTTACAGTTGCTGTTGGGACATGGCTGCTTTGGAGAGGCTGCCAAGGAAATATTTATGGCTTATAGTCAACAAATGAACTGTGAACACTGCAACCAAAGTGCTATTTCTTCCTTCCAGGTCCCTTTCCCAAATTTCACAAATATATAATATTTAATGTATTTTATAGTTATTAGTGTGTGAGGTTGTTCACAAGTCTCTAATAGATTATTGCACCTTTGTTTTTGAATTGCCTTTGTGACAAGATATCTCACCATGTAAATAAAACAAACGTTTCTGTCTTTCTTAAGTACAGACTACCAGTGGTCTGCAGTCAGCATTCTTCAAGATAATTACATAGGAGCTTTCCAGTCATAGGAATTCCTATGCCCCAATTTCAAACTGGGGAACTTGACTTTGCCTTTTTTTGGTTAGGATGACAAGAAGCTTGTGTGGATACTTTATTGGTAGCAGCACAGCAGGCCAGATGTCACACATTCCTCAGTCCCTGTGATTAAGCCCTGGTGTAGTGATTAACATATATGAATGGTGTTTCTTGAATTCTGACATCTGAAGTAATTACTAGAGGAAAAGAAATGGAATGAGTCACCCCAGTGGTCAGTGAAGAATATCTTTATTTTTGTCGACTACCAGCTGTCTTTCCCCACCCCCTTCACCCTCTATTTCTTTACTGTTTCTAACAGTAGAATCCATTACCACCTGTATGTAATACTTTTCCTAACCAATCTTTTAGCAGGCACAGACAAAAATGATAGTGCTGATAAAGTTGCTGAAAAACTAGAAGAGCTTTCTGTAAAGGAAGAGAGCAGAGAATCTGAGAAGAAAGAGACCAAGGAAAAAACTGAAGAAAAGCAATAAAATCATCCTGGGCCTTGCAGTTTTTCCTTTACAATATTCTTTTTTTTCTTTTTTTCTTCTTTTTTTTTTCTTTTTTTGGTTGGTTATTTTTTTAATTTTTACAAGGGACTTTATATGGAACTGAATTCAACATTCACATTGTTTTTTCTAAGCTTTTGCCCTTTGGAAGGTGTCTTCAGAAAAATTCATTCCCCGGTCATGAAAATGTACTGTGCTAACTTTCTTTTCCATAGTGGAAACACTTATTTATAGTCATCCAAAAGAGTGAATAAAACAAACTTGAAAGCAGCATCAGGGGACAGAACTGAGTTTTCTGTATACTGTAAAGGCTTATGAATACACTTGTTTAATTGAGCTACATATCATTCCTGTGCATTAAGTAGGTTAACAGACTTTGCCAGCAGGGAAGATTAGGATTGCATTTGTGTTTCTTATGTGGCTTCTAAACTGTAATCTAACAGATCTTTCACACCTGCTGCTGTGTGTACCTGAGCAGGGGATGTGCCTGTGCTTCTTGAAAAGCAGCAGACTTCTGCAATCAGGCAATAAGAGCATTCCTGGCATACTGCTGCTGATGATCCATCAGACAGTGGAAACAAAGGTGGGGGACAAAATTTATGATGTTAGATTTGAGAAGCATTTTCCTCTCACAAAAAAAAAAAAAAAAAAAATCTGTGCTTCCCCCCCACCCCAAATTTGTTAATACAAAAGCTTGATTCTAGCAGAAAGCTCCTCCTGTTGTTCCAGATCTTCCACGGTGCTGCTTGCTGACTGAAGGCAGCAGCAGCAGCCTGTTCTGCTGAGGTGTGTGCAAAGGGATCTGATCTGTTTGAGTACCTTCCTGTGAGATTCCCCTTCCCTTTTTTTCCCAGGGCTTTGGAGCTCACATTTTTACAAACTGGAGGAGTTTTGAACTTCTCAGATGTTCGGTAGGGAGGCTGTCCCTCTTGGAGAGCAGCAGGCTGGAATTCACTTTGGAACAGTTAATTATGGTGTACATGGCTGAAGGGACACCCTCCTTGCCAGAATGGGCAAATTGGTCAAATCTCTTCTCTGCAAGTGTTTTTTGTTTATCCAGTTTCAAATTAGTGCTAGAGAGTAAGAAAATAAACTATAGTAAGCAATAAAATCAACACAATTAAGTCTGATAGATAAATTGACTTTTGTTGTTAAACACTAATACAAGGATTGTGTTAGGATAGAGATGAAAGTTTATAATAGTTTCCAAAATAATTATGAAAACTGGAAAAACTTGCTAAACTGTAAGACTGAAAGATGTTAACATGGGATAGCAAGACCTTTTTGTCTTCATAAAAAGGCTTTTAACTCAGTCAGGTTCTGCAGTCTATGGGAGGAAAAAATATTTTTAAAAAATAAATCACGTCTTTCTTCTTAGCACTGCCTTTTGATGCTACAGTGAACGAGTCTTAAATCTGGAATTGTACTTAAGGTACTCACTTCATTCAAACAAAATAATTCCTTTGGTGTTTTGCACATTCCCCTTCAACTACAGCATATATCAAAAGTCTGTTAACAAAGATGGTTAAAAGGCAAATTAAAATGCTCTTTAGTGTTTCTGGTTTGGAAATAACAAGACAAAGCTATTTTGAAGTATTTAACATTTGAATGTAAAAGCCAAATCTTTATCCATGAATCACTGTAAATGATCTGATAATGTCAAGCTGTGTCTAAATTGATAGAAATGACTTAAAAATTTCAAAATAAACTTAAATTTTCATTTAAAGGATTTGTTTTTTATTTGAAGAACTCTTACTGGGAATGCATTTTTTAGTCTGCAGGGGCAAAGTGATGAAGGCAGCAAAAAATGGGTGAGTTGCATTTCACTGTCAAACATTGTACAAAAGGGGAGAGCAGCACCTGAACAACTTAATTTGTCTTAATATTATTGATGATTCCTGCTTCATGTTATTACCCTCTCTTCTTCCCCTCTTACTTCAGCATGCTTGAATGACTTCAAGACATTTCCACTCCTGTTTAGGTTAACTGATCTGTGTTGACAGTTCATGGATTGCAACTGTCCTTGCAAGTCTGCAGTCTGAAAGAGCAAAGTTAGGAGAGACTACTCAGTAAAATAATTTCTCTGGGTAACATTTGGCTGAAGAATGTTTCAGTCCTCTAAACTAAAGGATGGTCATTCAGTGTTCTGGTCACTTTAGCTGTTCTACACATAAAAAAAGCAGTAAGTATTTTTTAAAATTATCTCAGTGATATAAGGCCTATTTATTTTTGTTAACTTGCCTATAGGTAAAGTAGACTGACAAGTGAAGATGTTTAAAAAGTTCTAATCCATTTTTTATAAAGAAGGAAAATACAGCAGGTCAATAAAGCATTGTTGGGTGCTAAAGTCTGCAATTCCTACAAATTTTCTGCTTGCTTCAGGTTTAGAAAGATGCCATATAGCCTGGCTTAGTGACCCAGCCTTTCGTGGTACAAATGAGTGATGACTCCTGAGTGATGAATTCATCTTAAAAATCGTTAAATTTTGACAAGCATCAAAATAGTATCTTTTTAACAGCTAGTTCATATCTTAAAGAAGTATGCTTATTATAGAAATTAATTCAAATTAGTTCTCTCTAGATTCCATGTTAGTTATTTTGAAGACTACTAATCTCTTGGGGGATTTTTCTCCAGGTATAAGTTTGTATTAGTAACACTAAATGTGTCATTCACAAATTGCCAACACTCCCAATTTGTTGTTTTAACACCAAATGTGGATTTTTTTTCCTGTATAATAAGGTAGCTTGTGTCAAACACAAGTTCTCAGTGATAGCAAAAACTTCAGAATATTAAAATTGTTCTCAACACTATGCAGATAGGAGAATGTTGTAAATTCTTAATTTTGATGCAACATGCTCAAGGAATACCTGTATATAAAGGGAAAAAATATGAATCTGAGCAGTTCTTTGGATTTTGTTGCTAAGTGTTGTTACCAGTTTGAGTGTTGTGTCCGCTGGGGGATGCTGTGTGTGGCTCACAATGAGTTCTGAGCTCTGACCTCCCTCAGCAGTGCTGGGCTTTGTGCTGCTCCATCTCAGTGCATTCCTTCACATAACTCAAAAACATTAATTTTACTAGAGACCTTTCTCTAAAGGAAAGACTCCAAAACAGAGTTCAGAAAACTCAGCTTGACACCTTAGTAATATTAAATTGCACCTATTTGTGTAGAAATGGAAACAGTGGTGGAGATTACATTATAAACTGCCCTCCTGAATTTTGATCTGTACAAATTGCCATTGGCTTTCAGTGCCTAGTCCTTAAACAGTGGGAGATTATTTAAACAACCCCAAACCTCTCCAGTTAACTTCCCACTGCTGTCTTTATTTACACCCTCCTGTTCCCAGGACACCCATCTGTCCTGGCTGCTCCAGGTTGTTTCTAGCAAGCTGTATTTTCTGAGGTGTCCATGGCAAGCCAAAGTTTTAATTTTGATTAGCTAAACTAATTTCAAAGTGTTTTTACGTTGCTGAGGTAATGTGTAAACTTAAACTAGTTCCATGAAGTGAGGTGTGCATAAAGGATTATATTTTATTTCATGATGGTTTATTTAGGATCTACTTTAAAGGTCTTCCTAATTAGATTTAGCTAGAATTACTCTTTAAGATAGAAAGAAGAGGAATTTACCAGGTTTTTTTACTAACCTTAACTATATCTTCGACTATGTATCATTTTCAGAATAAGGAGCTAAGGAAACCTTAACCGCAACAGATCAGAATTATTTCACTTGAGGAAGAAAAGGTTGAAGTAATGAGCTGTAGAGTGGATTCTAAATGTAAGTGATTTCTCAGACTAGTTCGTGTGAAAAGGTGCTTGTCAGCAGCTTCTGCAAGTAAGAATAAGGAAAAAAAATTCTTGAGGTTGTGAAAACTGACAAGCACCGGAACAAAAATCTTCCTAATATTAAAGAGCTGAGTAATTTTAGTATCTACAGCTATGTATCAGTTTTATCACCACTATATTCTTATAATATGCAAATTTAGATGTGGAATATCTTTGTCCACTTAAATCACATTAGACACAAGCCAGTCACCATTATGGCTATTGTAAACATCAACAAGGTTGGATTGGACATTAAAATGACAATATTTTGTATGCTTGGAGGATATTTCTCAAGACTATTCTAACAGGTATAATTAAAGTTACATTGCTTCATATAAATAGTGCTTATCAGTTTTAACATCTTGTTTGCTGGTTTATGAACACTGTTGGTTTGTAGAGTTTCAGCAGCATCATTTAGAGTCATATTTCCTTTAGAGGAGAAGAATTGCACTTAACTAATGGTTTTAAACAGGATGGTTAGTGAACCTTTAAATCTGCTTGGAGGCCTACCTCATTCTGTGTAAGTATTTTTTTGTGGGGATCATTTAGGAGCATGTCTGCAGAGTTACCAAAGTCTCATAGTAAATGAAACTTGACATGCCCCATCACTGCTGTTGGGAAATACACCAGATCTGTTCTGAGCAAATGCCATTCCATAAAAAATATCTGTTGGAATCATGTAGAAAATTTTGTCATAAATCTGTTAAGGCTACTGAGAAGTCATTATTAGGCAATAATTTTTTGATTTATCTGGTAAGAAATGAACAACTAAATGAAAATTGTCATAATAAAGTTCCAGTGGGTAACTTACTAGGCCTGGCTTGTACCCAGAGCTGTCTGGCCCTTGCTTGGGCTTTTGGCAGCACTGTGCAGTACAAGATAATCCAGGTATTTCTGTTCTGAGCACTCTAAATCTGAGGGGAAAACCAGCTTTTATTAAACAATGAATTGGTGATCCTTGAGGGTTCTCCCAGTGAACCTGAACAGTTTGCAGGTCCCCAGTAATATGTGAGCTGGCAACTGCAGTTGTTGTAGTAAGAAAATGCAGTAAGAAAAATATAATTGTGGTCACTGTTTAATGGCAACAGCAAATTTGAGCTAGCAGCTAACTTGCAAGTGACTAATAAAATATTCCAGGGATATTCAGTACTTTCATGTGTGCAAAATGAAAGAATTTCCTTCATCACGTAGCTAAGATTTCCAGCTAAAATTAGTGCCATGACTTGATATGAAAATTGCATGGCTTTCAGGCTTTCTTGATTCTTGCTCTGTTGGGAGTTTCCTTTCATGTTAGCAGCTCTGAGAGGGGTACCCTGCCATGTGGCTCCAACACAGCTGCTGTGGTTGGCCCTTCCTCCTTTGGGGTAAAACCTCAGAGTAAAATCTTGCAAGAAGACATGCAATTACTAGCCATGCTCTGCCAGATTATTTTAGATTGTTCTTTGTAGCTCTGTTTGTTCTTTGTCATTAAATCTTTCCCTAACTCATGCTGCCATTGCTGTTTATCTCAGTGCTGCCAAAATCTTCTGGCACGCTAATAAGGTAGTGTGGATCCAGAAACTGCAGTTCTTGAAATAAAGGTGTTCCAGGAGAGCAATTCTGAGACATGCCTGTTCTGTTTTAGTCAAGTCCTCCTCAGACATCCTTAGTGTTTGACAGGTAAAGTCATCTGACTGCTTTAAATATACTTGGCTTGTAATAACGAGATTGAGTGTTGCTCAGCAGTGCTTTGTGCTGGCTTGAAAACAGAGCGTTCTTGAGAACTGGAGTGTTAGTGGGAAGGAAATGAGGTGAACTGTGGGAACTGCTGGACACAAAAGTACAGAAAATTACTGCTTTCTGATAGGTAATCTACAATGTGTACCAGGAAAAAGTAATCCCAAAGCCCAATTCAGCATAACACTGTAGCCTTGTAACATGGAATGTCTCAGCCCTCTTTTGGAAATGCTGGGTCTGAGTGACTGCACAGCACAGATGTCGTGATACACAGGATGACTGTGCAGCCAAACCAGGCTGGCACTGATCTTTAAGATCAGTTCAGTTTGGAGATGCACCTCTTCTTGTTGCTATGAAAGGTACAATTCTTTGTGTCTTGATAACTCACAGTTATCTTTGGTTTCCTCTAGAGAAGGGTTGTGTGATTTGGATATGAAAAAAACCCAAAGTTGCTTGCTGCTGAGAGGCTCCTTTCAGAACAGGAATGGCTTGAAAGATTGGCCCAACAAATGGGGGCTGATATAGCAAGATTGGATTAACATCAGTGCGTCAGAGTGAGGATGGGAAAGCCATTCTGAATGGTGGAATAAGCAGAAGTGCTGAATCCTCCTCACTTGCAAAGCTGTCTTTGAGAAGCAGACTTTCTAGAGAGGAAAGAATCCTTAGGGGAAAATACAATTGAAAATAATGAGGTGCAGAGGAGGCATAGTCTCCTTAAGAAAAACTCAACAATTCACATGAGGGAATGTTACTGTCCCAGAAAGGCTTCATCTTTAAAAATGATTTAAATAAATCATCAAACTCCAGATATGTATCTTAAAATGAACTTGTGCCTATTGCCTCCCAGCTCATGTTAGAAACTTGACAGGATGCTTTTTTGGCTCACCTAGAAAGGAAACTTGCAGGTCCATGCTAAAAATGCAGATATGACTGTCACTTGGGAGAGAACTTCTTTACTATTTTTCAAGACCTAAGAAATGCATTTGAGTAAATCTCATACTGTCCATTACAGGATGCTGACCAAACTTCATAAACAGTCAGTAATACTGCTTAGGATAACATTTTCTACGTTAAAATAAAAATATAACTAGAAAATTATTCAGAGTTCTGTTTGCAACTTAAATTCTTCACCTAGACTGTTGCTTGAGTGGGAAGATGATTAAACTGATATAAGTGATGAAGTCTCTGCTTTTGTCAAGCAAGTGGTGCTAAACTTATTTGTGGCCCAGGTGTGCTCCTGAAATGGATCTTCCAGCCCAGTTTTGTTGAAAGGGGACCCAGCTGGCTCTTTGGAGGCCACTCAGCAATACACAGACCTGGTAAGTGAAGGTGATGGAGAGATTTTCTTCCCAGGTGTGCCTTTGATCTGATTTAACATGCTCATGTAGCTGCACCTGAAGCCTTTCAGTTTAGTATGCAGAGCCTGGTTCTGCATAAAATTGTTGACCTTTTGATTAGTTCAAGGGGCTTGAGAATAATTAATTTCAATAAGCTGGCATGACAAGGAGTAGTGAAGCATAGGAAACATTTCGTCCCCCAAGCATGCAAAAATAACAAACTTTAAGTAGATGTTTTCCTTCCTGTTTCTTAAAAATCTAAGTCTGGAGATGATTTTAAATTGCCTTGTGGCTTTTGTCCCTTTTGGATAAGACTTTCTTTTTTTTTTTTAAAGCAGGGCAGTTGTTAGCAAAAGCTGAGATTTCACACAGCCATATGTCCTCAGGCTGGAACTTGCTGGCTTTGCTTTTGTTAAAGCTGATGCTCAAAATTTCAGGTTTTGTTTGGTTTGTGGTTGTGGGTTTTTTTGTTTTTTTGTTTTTTTGGGTTTTTTTTGCAAACATCAAAGTTAAAGACCCTTACAGATTTTTGGTTGGGTTTTATTTTTTCTGTTCTTACGACTTCTAGGACCGTGGAACTAATCAAATCTCTTAAAACGAGAAATGATAAATATCCTTTCTGAACAGCACTGCAGTCAGTGTATGCCTTCTAGGGCAAGCTTGCTTTTAACAACACCCAGCAGACGCTGCAAACGTGGCTTTTGTGTTAGGCAGGGGTTACTTTATCTGCATGTTGGCAGCTGCAGAAGAGGGATTAGCTGAGAAAGAAAGCAGGAGGGAAGGAGCAAGATGTATGCAGCTCCTGGTCTTGATTTCTAAACTTCCAAGTGGCCTTGAACGCTTCTTCCCCTCGGAGGGTTTCCTTGAGACAGGCGAGCTGCTGGGTGGTGCCCCCGGGTGTTCGCAGAGGAGCCATTCTCTCACTGCTCTTGGGAAAGCCGATTCGGTGAACTTTGTTGTTACCTTAAATTACCTCTTCTGTCTGCCTCCTGATGCTAAGGGATAGATTTTAAAAGAACATAGTGTAATTTCAGTTATGTTGGCACTCGGTTATGGATCTTGGAATCAGCTGAATTTGGCAGAGCGCACCAGTTCCCTTAATACTGTGACTTTGGGGGTAGCAGAATGAAAAATAGGGTTTATTCACTGAACGAGCACGGCAGGATTCGCGTGCAGTTGGCCCTGTCCTGCAGGGCCCCGCTCGGAGCCGCTCCCTGCGCGGACCCCGCAGCGCTCCGCGGCTGCTGCGGCGGTGCCGCGTCCGCAGCCCCCTCTAGAGCCCCGCTGTTTAGGGAGCTGCTAAGGAGCTTCAGCGTCCCACACAGCGCCCTGTGGAGCTCAGTGCATTGCCATTTTTCTTTTCGGCGGTGCGGGGGGAGCTGCCTTGTAGAAAACATCGAATGGGAGGCCCCCCGCCCGCAGGGGCTGCCCCGCTGCGGGAGCCCCGAGCAGCCGTGCCCGGCCGCCCTCCCGCGGGGCTGTGCTCACTGCGCGCCCCGCTCCCGTCTCCCCGCAGCGCTACCTTAAGGGGCTGGTTGACATCAGCCGAGTGGGCTGGGCGGTGTGGGTGGGATTTCCTGTGCTGGAGGTCAGCTGCTCCCGTCCCTCTCCCGTCCCTCCCAGCCGCCCGGGTCCCGCTTTCCCCGCGCCGGAGGGACCCGCATCCTCCCGGCTCCCTCCTCTCGGGTTGGATTTACATAGTGATGTGTAAACTACAGGATGCCCAGCAGCACTGGAAAGAGGTTTAAACCTACGAAATACATCCCGGTCTCCACAGCAGCTGCCTTATTAGTGGGTTCGACTACTTTATTTTTTGTTTTCACGTAAGTACCGCTCTGGCGGAGGGGGGGCCCGGGCTGGGGCCGCCCGGCCCGGCGGGGGAGGCGGCTGGGCTTGACAGTCCTCCAGGCCCTGCCGCTGCTGGTCCCGCTCCCCGCCTGCCTCCTGCTCTCCCTGCCCGGCTTTGGTTTGCAGAGGCTCACGATCTCTCCCTATCATAAAATGTGCCTGACAGTCAGATCCACCATTTCATGGCACGTAAAACCCCATCAGCCTCCCGCAGCTGCCGGTTGTGTGCACCAGAGATGCCAGAGCCCCGCAGCTCCTCTGCCCGTCTGTACAGGGCTGGTGTACGGGAGGGAAATGCAGCCCCAGCCGCCCCGCTGCCGACAGGCGTGGATCCAGCCTGTGTCTCGGCTGAGCGGAGACTCTGTGCTCCGGGAGGGAGAGCTGGCCTCTCCGTCTGTCTCTCGCTGGTCTCAGGGTTTATCCGGCACAGCCTTTTGAAGTGGAAGGGATCCTATTCTGAGCATTACCGATTTTACATATTTTTATGTAACTGTTCCTGAAAGCTTGAGGAGCTAATGATCAAATTTACATTTGCTTGAAGGAAAGACTAGGAAACTTTTCTCCTCTCTGTTTCTTCTTCTCTCATTCCCTTCTCCCTTAAATGCAGGATGGAGCTGTGGCTGTCGGCTTGCAGCTCTCCTGTAGTTATATTAATATGTGAGTGCTGTAGTGCTTCGGCTGTTTCCCTTTCCATACACTCGAGTTCTGTAGCTCGCTAACCCTTCCTGTGCGGGGGTAGCGGCACCTTCCCTGCAGAGGTGTCCGTGTTTCCAGAGATGCTACAAAACTGTGCTCTGAAAGGAGCTTTGACTTAGCTGCATTTGGGAAAGTGAGAACATGGCTATTGCATATTAAGAATTATTGTTTCACTTATTTTGGAACTCTGTTTTCCTTGTTTTGCCGTTGCTATTTTTTAACTGAGCTCAGTGAAGAGCTGTTGGAAGCAGAAGGCTCTATAGAAGTGGGAGTATGTGTCTGTGTCATTATCTTTTGTGGTTTGGCTGTGATATGATTCTCGATGTTTTAAAATGCTCATCACTGGTATGGTAATCTCAATGTAGGATTTCAGAATAAAATGTAAATGTTGTTTTGTCTAACAGTTTTTTAAATCGGAACAGATTTTGACACCGAGTTTTGCTCTTGCCTTAATGTATGTTGATTTTTCCTCGCTTGTTTTCAGTGCATTTGATATGAATTACGGATAAATCCTTTCAGCATATTACACTGTTTCAAGAACTGGTCAAGTCTCCAGAGCTAGTACAAGTATCAGCCTATCATTCATCATTTGAGCATCTAATTATAGTTCGGTGCTCACAGGCAAGCACAGGACAGAAGTAGGCTTTTGTGATGAACTTGGTTGACACTGGAGTAATGAATATTAAATGGTAAAAAAAAAAAAAGGGACATTAATGCCAGCATTTATTTTTCTGCCTGCTTGAGGAATGGATGTATGCTAAGGTTGTTTTGGGAGCTGTGTGTTTGTTTTCACATGATACTTCCCTTGTAGAGCTGCAAATTGCTTAGTGATGTAAGACTTTCCTGGTAACACAGTTGTTGTTGAAACATCCTTTTGGCAGCAGGTCATCAATGGAGATGTTTGTTTTACGATTTGTATGGAAGAAGCACTTTAATCTATTACCGAATCTGAAACTTCACTCTGCTCTCTCTGTTATCAGTGAATAATTACATGCAAAATGAAGCATTTTGAGGATCTCTCCATATTGTAACTTGGCCTGTGTATCTTGAAGTGTTAGTAAATTTTTTTGAGGATTGTCCCAGACATACGTTCTCTGCTGCTGCCAAGTCTTGTGTGTAATAAAAGTAACACATAATTGAGCAACTGTTGTCAGGCAGAATCTGAAGTCCTGTCCATTCAAAAATACTCAGATGAATTAGTATGGGATTGGTGTTGTTTTTCATGCTGAGCAGTTTTAGTAAAATCTATCTTTGTTACGGAATCAAAGCAAGCCATATGCATGAGATTAGTTTCTTTTGTGTGGCAGTGGGGTTTTTTTTCCCTTTCCTGAGCATTTCCATTTTTTATCTTTTTCCACAGGCAATGTTTTGTCTCTTGAAGATCTTTTTGTTGTGATATATTATTAAAGGCTGAGATAGACCTGAATTTTCAGATGTGTTGATTTGTCCAACTTGTTTGATATTGGATAGAGCTCTGATAAGCAGCAGTTGAAACAGTGGCCTAAAATTGTTTTAGCAATTTTAGCAGTGCCTTTGATACAATCCATACTTGCTTGTCATAGCACAAGAACTTAATCAGATGAAGATTTATATGTGTATGTATTATTCCTTATTTGTGTCATTAAGCTCTAAGGCTGCTGTGTCTACTGATGAAGCAACCTGTGTATAAATACATTAAACTGATGATGGACGGGATTCCTATCAAATTTTGGATGCAGATCACCTCAGTGGGATGTCAGGGATTAGAGCAACTTCAGCGCAGTGGAATTGAATAATAGAGGATAATATAGGTGGAAAATTTGAATAATAACTATTTTTAAACCACTTACTGAATAGAAAAAACAAGCTTTTTAGGGCACTGGAAACATTTCTGAGTAACACGTATGAAAACAGAACCTCTGACTTGGCTTTTTCCCTAGACACGTTTGTGGTCTCATGCCACACATTATGAGTGTCTTCTGCTGGATGAAAAGCTCTTTGAACTTGAAGGCCAGGGTTAGCTTTTTAGCAATGTGGTCTTTATTTTTAGCTATTTTTTTTTCCAAACACCTTTGCTAAAAAGCAGCATAAAGAGTGTTTGAAATACACAGTGTCTGCTATTAGTTCATCGTGGTGCTGACCAGTGGTACTGTTATACTTCAGGAAAATTCCATTTTAGAGTCTCTTTTATTCTTTTTCCTCAGCTAAGCATTTAGGATTCACTGTATCACTGCTATATTTCTTCTGGTTTTATGAGGGGGAACTAAACTATTTAGCTATCAAGATTATTGCCTGGAAAGGCAACTAAATATTGCAGTTGTATTATCACAGGCTTTTAGCACTCCATGTGTGTTCCTTCAGTAATAAATACAGTGTCTGAGTAGGTGGTCTAATTTGTCACAGTGGGAGAGTAAACAAGCATTAACTCTAAGCATTATGAAGGAACATATCAATAATGTTGTATAGAATGATTAAGTTAATTTACTTACATGAGCAAATCAAACAGTGTAATGAAGGAAGAACTAATTCTTCTTAACACAGGGCAAATCCATTGATTCTGTTCTAGCAAACCTGAACTTATTTCTACCAAAATAATTTTTTCTTCATATTTCTCATAAGACTTTTTGTTAGAGGTAACAATTTAACCTGTTTTAGTGAAGTCTGGGCTCTTAAGACTACCAAGTGCAGTGATGTAAACCTAATTGTATTCATTCAAAGACCCTGTTTCAAGAACTTGCCACCTTATTTTAGGTTGTGCAACTTCAGTGTTAGCAGAGAATGCAGCTTAATTGTCAGCAAGCAGAATTCCAGCTGTGACCGGTTGGAATCAGTGATCTGAAAGGATTTTTCCAACCTAAATGATTCTATGATTTTTTTGGAGCTAGTAGTTCTCTTCACCTGCTTAAATTGGCTACTTACAGTAGGTGTTGGTGCTGAGACCTCCTGAGTTAGTTCAGCAGCTGCAATACCTGTGTCTGGAGATTACTCAGCCAGCTGAAAGCATATGGTTTTAAGGGGAAACTGTGGCTCATTTTAGTAAGGAGAAAAAAGCTCATCATTCTGTCACTGAATATTGTAGGCCTGAAGTTTCTGATAAAATACCCATTTTCAGACTATTTCCTGTAGCATGCAGCCTCTTGAGTATCTTTGAAATACAGTAGAAACATGTAATTCATAAAAAAGGTCTAGGTGCCACTACTTCTTTGATGTAATGGTAGTAACATTGCTGCATATTATTTCTTTAAATGGGATAATAAAATGGGTAATTTTCTGGGTGAAGTGAAAGCACAAATAAGGTGAAAACTCATTCAGTCAGTACTGAAAATGTGAACAACTTTGTTTTCAAGAGTCATAATGGGAGGTAATCATAGATATACACCACAGACATCTTCAATTGGCACTCTAATGCAGTCTGTGGCACAGGGAGTCTAATACCAATAACCTTCAGGAAACAATTGAGGAGTGATAAATTGGTGTGGAAGAGCAGCTGAAGTTGAAGTCGCGGTAGGGAAGGAAAGCAAATAGAGAAATAGCCTAAACCTGTGCTGTTCAGATGGCAGAAAGAGGAAGAATGGCTGGTAGACTCTGCTCCAGAGCAGGGCTGCTGGATTTACCTTAACAGGGAGGAAAGCTTGGCTTCAGTTGATGAATATTTAAAGAAAAATTGGTGTTCCCCCCACATTTGTATATCATGTTGCTGCATTTCATGAACTGGAAAGACTCAGCATTTCTGAGACATATATGAATCCAGATGCATTTATGATATATTCACCCCTTAAATCCTAAGCACTACCCCCTTCTTGCAGTTATCTGGTCCTGCACTGGAACAGCCTTAAAATAAACAGATAATAATAGCACTTTAAAGTTTAAAACTACCATAACTATCCTGGATGGTAGTTAATGAAAATATAGTGATATGTGTACTTAGAGTTCTTGAACTATGTAAGATCTTTGCCTCTTATGACTTGCATATGTTCATAGATCAAAAAGGGAAAAATACAGTCTGCTGTTTTCATTTGGGTTTGTTTAGTCACTAGCAAAGGCCAAGCTAATAGAAGATCATCTTTGCTTTAGTGAATTTGATTTGTATCCAAAGATGTCTTCCTTGTGTAAAGTATTTAGTTCCAGATGTGCAGATGTTCTCTTCTTCCAGTTCAGTGTTCTGATTTCAGTTAGAACAAATGATGAGATGTGATTTAAAATGTATATTACAGATGTTACGAAGCTTCATCTGTAACACAGGTGTGTTTTATACCAGCCTAGAGGAAATAGAACTGAATGCTGAGAAGTAGATGCACAACAAAGAAAATAAAATTGTAACCCAGATTCTTTTATCTTGATATGCTGCTGGACAGCGTGAATTCTGCCTTAGAGTGTGGTCTTACATCCTTCTTACAGTTTGGCTTCTGCCTAGTAACTTGCTGAAGGCTGCTTGTGGATTTGGGAGAGCTCTGGTGGTAGTTGCTTGTGCTGTGTGATGCCCGAAGTTCCAGGTGTGCTGTGTTGTGTATGAGAGCACATGGAAACTCTACCACTCCACAGATCCACTTCCCCTCCATCCTAACCAGGTGGTCCTATCAGATATCCTTGGTATTCTGCAAACTCTACAGCACAAAGCTCCTCTACCTTGTCTGTTTCTAGCTATTCTAGCCATTCTAGGGCTCCATTTGATAGTGGTAATGCTAATTATGAAACAGAACAAATTCCCCCCCCACTTGAACATTCTTTCCACACCATTCTTCACTACTTGGAATATTAATGTATTTCAGATTTTTCTCTTTTATTTGTATGTGGTTTTCTTTGTTTGTTTGTTTTTGTTTTGTTTTTTTTTTGGGGGGGGGGTTGTGTTTTTTTTTTTTGTTGTTGTTTTGCTTTACATATGCTAAGCCAAGAAATTGCTGGAACTGGTAGGGAGCAGCTTCACTGACAGCCAAGCAGGTGACACTATACAGGGGTAAAGAGTGTGCAAAAACACGTGCATCAGTTTAATCAGGTGAATTTAAAAACTGACTTCACAGTTACATACTGATTTCAAGCAGTGCAGTTTGGCCTCCTGAGATACCTTAACATTTTCCATGTTCAATGCATCTTTAATGGCAGGTTTTTCCTGTCCACTCTGCCTGTAATCCAAAAGAGGTTGCCTGGTTGACCTGAGTCATCTCAGTTGTCATGTCTGTAAGCTTCTGAAAAATATTTACTTTTGTTATGACAAAGAAATGTCCTTTTAAGCTGTGGCAATTTCATCTTGCTATAAAGTTTTTGGAAACAGAATCCAGACAAACTTGTCATTCTAGATAAGACAGGCAGTCTCAACAGGAAAATATATTTAAATAAAGTGTAAAAAGTTTTTGGTTTATTTTTTTAAATGCTTTAAGAAGCCTCAGTTTTACTGCTTTTAGCTAGTTGGCTTTATGATCTTTGCTTCCAAGGACAGTGATATTTGCTGATATTGTATTATCAGTGGGAATATTTTTTCCTGTAGTTTGAGAAAGTAAAAAAGGAGAATCATGTTTGGTGAGGGCAGTAAATGGCTACACATGTTCAGCTGTGGATGCAGAGCTCTCTGCAGCCACTGCAGTGGCATTTCAGTGCTCACTGTAGATCCACTTTGAAAAAGGCAGAAGAGCTACTGGAATGGAAGTTATTGCTGTACATGGGCTACAGCTGTAGTGAGTGTGTGATTTATGCCAGTGGCAACCTCCTTTCTATTTTTCCTAATAAGCAGAGATTAAGGTCACATGGAAATAAGAATGAGAGTGTCTCAATTAGATCAGGATGGGCCTCTCAGCCTTTGTACAAGAATATAGGATCAGTTTTTCTCTTTTTTTATTCTAAAGTCCTTTTCAAGATGCTAATTTAAATACTGTCCTTGTTACTAAATACTACTGTCCAAGTATGCCACATGTGTATCCTTTTATAAATAGAAACAATCTCTACAAGATTGTTCAAGCTCAGTTGGTTTGTTAGTAATGTCAACTGAGGAATGTTACTGCCGAAAACACAAAACTTAAACTGAGAGATAATATGGTGATCTTGGAGATCTGATTTTTGAGGTTCATTGCCTGGGATAGTTGCAAATTGTACACATAACACTATTGTGTAAACAACTTATTCTGCTACTACCTGCTTCTCAGCTGAAATCAGCTGTAGGACCCTGTGGTATGGGGATCTCTGGGGGATCTGTGAGAGATGATCTGGAACAGGTTTTCTGTGCTCACATAGTGTATAAGCTACAAGGAAACTTTTCAAGGCCAACAAAGGGAACAACAAAAAGGAAATATGAGCTTTGTTCAGTTTGCTTTGGATGATGTCTGAAGTACTGCAGTACAGTGATGTAAGCCAATTTAAAGCATGAAGGAGATGCACACTGGAGTGGGGGAGAAGTATTGTAGAAGCTACACAAGCTACACTTGTTTAATCAGTGCAGAAGTGGAACACTGATTTACTGTCCTTTGATTCAAGCCAGTAGATACAACACTTATTTCTCTATAATCCAAGAGTAATGTTCAATTTGGCTGCACTGCTACAGAGCTACTATTAGTTGATCATTTGTCACTGGGAGCAAGTAATGAAATTGAGAGGAAGAGGCATGGGGGTTGAGACATGAATGCTGCAATTTTTAATGGAAATTCTGTATTGTTCTTTTGCAAAGAATACCATAGATTGAAAAAACCTACTCAGCCTTGATCTTATTTTACCATGGAGAGGCAATTTTAGGGATCCTTGCTTGCTGATTGGAAAAATTAATTCCAATAAGTACACCACAGTGTAGTGTCTACTACATAAATCTTCAGCCGGTAATCTGTATCCAGAAAGAGGATTTAATTAGTCACTGATTGGTTTTTTTGCAATTACTAATGCAATTTAGCTATACTTGCTTCAAAGCTGTCCAAAGTGCCTAAAATTCTGTGCTCTAAATGTATTGGGGAAACACTAATGGGTGCTTGATTCTTTATTTTTCTAAGGATGGGTATTGTGGAATAAACTGTACAGTAACCCATATTTAGATATTGCAGTGGTTACTATGGTTCTTTGTGAAAATGTAAACACAGAATTTGTGCACTTCAAATGTGAAATCCTTATGAAATACCTGTACTCTACTGCTGTGTGTTCAGATCGTGCAGCAACAAAAGACAGGGGTGCTAGGTGCAGGAAAAATATCTCTTGAATTTGAAATCTAAGCACCAAAGCAGCTGTTCATATACGTGTGCACCATGAAATTACTATTCTCCAGAAAACCTTGGTACATACTCAGACTAAACTAATCACACAATATTCTTAAATGAACAAATTATGTTTTAAGTTGGAGCCCAACAAAGCAAACTTGAGACTGCTTAAATATATAAGGGCCTTCATAAATAAAGCCAGACAAAGCGTTACTCTCCCAGGATCCTTAAAACGAAATTGGCATTTACATTAGCTCTTATTCATGCCTTCAGGGAAATAATGTAATGTAATATCTATATCAACACAATTTAAGTACAGTTCTGGGAATAAGGAAAGCTTGGACATTTCTATAAACAAGCATAATTTTAATTTAAACTTTGGTCAATCACAAAATGCTTCAAAATGGAAAAGTTCAGCTTAAAACTTTTCTACTTACTCTGATCCCACTCGGCTAGGAGAGGCAGGTATTTTCTTATGGAAAAACACTTCCTCTCCCCCTTTTCAGCCAGTTCAGTTTCAAAAGTTATTTAGGATTATTTTCATTGTGTATAACCTCCCTTTCAGTTCTTTGTCATGAGTGAGGTCTCGTTTTGCATGTTTAGCTTTCTCTGAAGATTAATGTTTGCCCCAGCAATAAGACTCTCCAGATGTGTTATGATCTAATAATGCTGTGGTTAACCCTTGTCTGCTGTCAGCAGCTTGCTGAACCACCTCCTGTGTTTTACCAAACCCCAGCATTTGATGATGTAGTTTCCTGGCTCCAAACAGCAGGAGCCATGAGTTGTGTAGGTGGGCAGCTCTCCCTCCAAGGGGTTTGTGTCTGGCACTGGACTCAGGAGCCACTGCCTCGACACTTCCCTGTGGAACCACGCTGTTAACCTGGCTTGTCCTCCAGCATTCCAAGGCACAATGATGGAGCAGGGTCTTGAGGATGTCAGTGTGGTCATCTTCATGTGCTCAGACCTGTGACTTTGACCAGTAACTCTAGATCTCTACATTCTTGTTTCATTTTGTTGGGGTTTTTTTTAGTTATGTCTCATTTCTCTGTTGTGTGGTGCATAAGTCTCACATCTTTTTTTTTTTTTTTCTTTGAAACTGGCTTTGCACATACTGTATCTTGTGTAAATGGCTAATGAGTCTTAGTGGCAAAAACAGTAAGAGTGTCAACAGGCACTACATTTTTTTTTTTTAATTACTAAGTTTTGAGAATTCTGCAGAAAGAGGTATATAAAATGGCTACTTTCTGATACACAGTACAAGTCAAACAGAAGGAGATAGGAAGCCTCTGAATCTGATGACTTCTAAATCATGTATGGAAGTTGTAGCATCCGCGTCAACAAAGGAAATTAATATCTGCTGCAGAAATTTCAGTGCAAAGACAATGCAGGATTAAAATAACAGGACTTTCTGGGGTGTGGCCTTTGAATCAATGTAATATATTTTTTTAGTTGTGAAGCAGAACTTCTAATCCATGTCCAGTTAGTTATGTATCAGAAATAAAATGCCAGAACCACCTCAGCTCCTTTTGGCAGAGCTCTGCTGAGAGTGTTCCCTCGTCTTACATAATCTATTAATTTTGAAATCAAAGTCAGTCTGTATGAGCAGTGCTCTCAAGAATCTGGTGGACAGTGGAGGAGGACAGGCAGATACAGGTTTTTTATATTATTAGAAGGGTTGGTTCCTTGAATGAAATGGTTTTGGTTGTGTCATCTTTGTGTATTTTTAGAATATGGCATTTGACAAATAGATTGCAATGATAATTAGAATCAAGGTCTTACATGTGCCATTGAATTCATCCTGCTGATGATAATAAACAGGTTGAAATAAACAAATCTGCTTTCCTTCTCTATTGCTTCAGTTGAGAAGACTTTGCTTGGCCAAAGCCATTTTAGTCCTTAGAAGTCACCATCCCACAGTTCTGTAACTTGTGAATAGGGTCATCAGTGCTATAATCCCTATTTACTTCTTAAACTGAGGCAGAGAGGCACTGTACAACTGGAATGCTGGTGCTTAGCAAGTTTTGCACAGATGTGCCAACTACAGGCTGAAGCCCTGTCACTCCAGGACTCAATGGAGATCATTCTTTCAGAGAGGGCTTCAGAAGATTTGCTTAATTCTACAGTTTCTACTCCATCTAATGTCATTTTGTGCTATCTGTCATGCAGCAAGACTGTTTTGTTTCTTGAACACCGCATGAATGTATGAATAGAGAGATAAGTGTACTAAAGCTTTGTTGTCTCTCTTTAAAAGTTTAATGGTAACATTGTAGTCTTTAAACTTTTATTTGTATGTAATTCCACAATGACTAGTTACTTTTGCAAGTAATTTTTCTTGCATTGTATTACAAAGACTAGTGGGATAGAGCTAAACATGATATCTGTGGTTTGAGAACTGAAAAATTAATGATTCCTCCTCTAGCCTGCTGTGTTTGATTTATAATTCATATCTGATAAGAGACATGTTCTTCTGAGCCAGCTATCATCTCTCCATTTACAACTAGGTGTTTTTTTTTTTAATTCTTCCTGTGGTGGGTTCTGGGGAGTTGTGAATTTTGGGCCCTAGAGTGCTCCTGAAGAAGGTTTCAGGTACACATTTTCTCCACCTCTCATTTCCCATGTGAGACCCTTTATCCTCTGTAGGATCTGGCCCCAGGGCTCGTGTTGACCCCAAACGTCACAGCTGCTGTCACAGTCCACTGCCATGACCTGCGACTTTTAGCATAGCCCAAGTACATGGTTTACCTTTCAGAGGCACCTGACAGCAGAAGGAAATGGAGAACTATGGGGGTTTTAAGTGTCTGAGTAGCTGCTTCCAGCCAGGGAGAGGCATGGCTGTGGACTAAGCTATGAGCCCTTTGCAGAGCACATCTCTCACTTCCTATATTCAGTCTTTTCCATCACTCTGGATCTTCCTGGGCTTACCTGGCTGCATCTTGTGTGCTTCTTGTACTATTTTTTTTTTTTTTTTTGCTGTTCTCTGTCTCTCTCGACAGGTGATCTCCAGGTCAGTCTGTTCAGGTGGATAAGGCCTTTTGCCCAGTACACCACAAAGGGTGATACACTTGTTTACCCACTGAAATGCCAGAGTAAAGGCCTTACAAGTTGCAATTCAAAATCCAATCTCATCTGTTGAGCTGGGGTGGCTTTTAGGGGTTGATGAAACAACTCTTCTGTATTGAAACTGTAAGTGCTCTCAGTGGGCCCCTGTCTTTATTGTGACTCACACATATTTGGCATCCTCTCCAAAGAAGCTGACCAACATTTCTATCTTCTTCCCTGCTAAGAGGTTCTGTATTCTTTGTGAATTTATTTGCTCCAGAACAGTAAGCTGAGTGGCTGGCTGGTCAAAAGGGAAAGAGATGTGTAGCAATTTGCCAGTTACGTTGTCCTCCTCTGAACACAAGAGAGCCCTGTTTAGTGAGTGAGGCACTGATCCCACATTTTTGTGATTAATATGTTTTGTGCCTTTGCATCTTTGAGAGTGACGTTATTTATTTTTGTTACTTCAACTGTTTTGGAAATGAGAAAAAGCTATTTTGAGTGTAATATTGTCTTGGCATCATTAAAAAAAGTCTCTTCTTGCCAGTTTTTTTCTTGGTTCCCCTAGAAATACATTTATTTTGGGTTGCTTCTGCTATTGTGTATGTTGTGATAAGTCTCCAAAGCATCATACTATGCATGTGTGATGAGTGGATGCTTGCATGTCTGATGAGGGATTGATTCCCCTGGGCATGTGAGTCCTGCCAACTCCTCAGTTAGAAAACTTCAGGTTTTAATATACATTCTGTGTTTTACTCCCAGTTTGGCCTCTTCCTTTGGAAGGCATTTCTTTTCCTTTTTAATAAAAAAAGCTTACAGTTATATTGAGCTAGTTAATTAAACAGCCTGCATCTAATTCAGATCTCTCAGTTTCCATTTCACTTTTTTCTTAACTGTGCCTGCTTAAATAACCTGATGAGGCTGTGTGTTAATTACTGAGATGGGTTGAAGCCCATCTAAAGCTAGAACCTGAATCTGATCTCCTGACCTGGCCATTAAAATCTCACTGCACAGTGATTACTCCAAGGTATCCAAGGGACTGCATGCTTGGTTTAGATCCCTTGGAGGGCTCTTGGTTCTCCTGGCTTGGCTGATTGTGTTCCTTTAGCTGCCTTTATCATGCACATGTTCTGGGCCTTACCTTTCTGAAAGATGACTGTCTGTGGCCCAAGGACAAGATCCTGTTCTGTGACTGAAGGGATGAGCTTTTCAACAGGAGAAAAGAGTAACGTTCTTCAGCTTGCTCTTGGAAACATCTGAATCATTTTGGTTAAAGCCTAAATTGGGAAAATACTTTGCTTGAAGGGCAGAGGTAGCAGAAAGATTGCAGCCTAACAGTTAATTTGGCAAAGTGATTCTGAATAGAAAATATGCAATATTGCTTTATACCTGTGCCTTTTCAGTCCCGTCAACAGATATCTGAACACATTCCATCAGCTTTTCCAGTGGCTACTGGTTTTCAGATGCTTCTCTTCACTCCTTAGTTTTCAAGTTGGTCTCTCTAAATTTCAGGAAATACTGAGCTTTCCCTCTGAAAGTCAGTCCTCTTAAATCTGCTTCTTCCATAGGGTGACAGTTTTAAAAATGTATTGTTTACTCTTTTTGTTCTTCTGAGTTCAGAAAACAGCAATTTAAGCTAAATTATCTCTTTTAGAAGACATTTCAGACAATTTGCAGTCTGCACCCATTTAAGTGGTAGGGGGCAGGATGGAAAGACAGGAGAATATAAAATAGTGCTATTACAAATTATTGTGCAGTAGGCAAGGATTTCTTTCATTCTTCCCCCCCCAGCTTATGTAGCTAAAGAAGAAGTTGCAGCGTGAGAAGGGATATTCTGATTTCCAAGGCAGTAACATAGAAGGAATTTTCATTTTCTCTAAGAATACACAAACACTTCTCTATCACTTTCCTGACATTACTTGTGATATTTTGAAGGCTACTGGAGAGAAGGTACATCAAGGAAGACTTAAACTGCTGATTCTTACTCTGTATTTGCCGGCCTTGACTGGATCCATGTTCAGAAAGCAGAAACCTGTCAAAAGTCAATACATCTACACTGAATTTCCAAATTATTATTAGTATTCTACATGCAGATTTGCTTTTTTTCTGCTTATTTACCTGTATCTTGGAATTAACCTTCTAAAAATATTAAATAGATGAATACAGGATGAATGCCGCAGTAAGCACACTTTAAAGTGTTCTCATGTATATGAAATCTAAAATTCTCTATTTCAAACTAAAGAAAATAGAAAGGAAAGAAGTCAGAACCCCTAAGGGGAAAGTACTGCATGTTCAGGTCTCTTGTCATGGCCTATTTGATTTATAAATATAAAAAAGTGTTTGTGTTCTAGAGCTGTGGCTGGTCCAGTGTTCTTTGTTGTTCTCCCACAGCATGACAATCATCCAAAAAGCTTGTTTCTGTGTGGATACCATGGGGCTTTAGGTGCATTATAGTGTAAATGTATATCTGGATATAAACTGTCAATCTCCATTTTTGGGTGAGCCTTAAAGGAAGGTTCAGGCACAATAAAATAGACATGTTTAGTGACAGTTCAGCATCACTTCACTTGCCATGTATGATCACCCTATCAAGAACTGCATCCTGCTGCGATGACAGTTTGCTGGAAACTCTCCACAGATTCATTGTAAGTTGGCTGAGCCCCAGCTCCACAAATTACTGGTCAGAAGAGACTGTTTGTAGGGCACAAATCTATCCAATTTGTAGTGTTGATTTGATTCCTTTTTTAATTAACACTTTAAAAAGTGTGTCAGCAGAGTGCCAAAAAGACAAGAAATGATCAGCTAAAACATTTTATTGCAGCATATGATGCTGTTCCATATTATCATGGAAACACGGCACTTAGATACAGCAATATTTTATTTTCTGTTACTTTTGTTCATTTTATGGTCAGCAGCAATTTTAAATAAACAGTCTTCAAAAAAAAAAAAAAAAGGCTGGGGGTTTGGCCTTTTTTCTTTTTACTTCTCCTCAATTCTTCTCTCCTTTCCCTGAATTCTCATTAAGACCAGTATCTTATTGAATCTAAAGCTAACAAGTTGAATATTCCCCCCTTCTTAATTTTTTTTTGTAAGACTGTCTTCTCTCGGGTGTTTCTGGCTCAGAGAGGTGATTGGCAGGTATTACATAAGGGGTACACTAGTCTGTAGTCCTTTGGAGATACTGCAAGTACAGTCAGGATTAATAAAATCTGGCTGGATTTTTGATTAAGTGTTTTTTGTTTTGTTTGAAGCATAATTTTTTTTTTGACTGTTATTTACTCTGTGCTCTGTGTGAGACCAGTCTCTCCTCAGTCCATTCCTTCAGTCTGGGATTGTGAGGGTAGTGAATGTCAGCATGAAAGATCAGAGCTGGTGTTGACAGCAATTTAAATGCACCCTTGCTTATGTTTCCTATGGAATTGCTGGTTTGTAGCTACAGATGCTGGAACTATTCTGTGCAGGGAGGCTGTTCCAGGTGCTGGAGCCATCGCTACAAAGCAGAGTTAGTGCTATGTAAGGGCTTCGTGCTGCTCACAGCCCAGCATGGAGCAGCCCAGGCCAATTCCCATTCAGAGCTCTCCCTCTGCCCGCCCTTCCTGCATGACCTTGGCTGGCTGCATGCCCACCCAGCCATTCTGGCACTCTCCCCCTCACAGGATGGGAAAAAATGGGATGAAAAACCTCGTGGCTTGAGATAAAGACAGGGACGTCACTTACCTGTTGCCATAAGTGACAAAACAAACTCAGCTTGGGGAAAATTAATTTAATGCCAATTAAAATAGATTTGAATGATGAAAAGCAAAGATAAAACCTAAACACCTTCCCCTCATACCCCATTTTTTTGCAAGCTCAGCTTCATTCCTCTGTTCCCTCCTCCTCCACCTCTTCCTGCCCCCTGAGCAGGGCCGAAGGGAGGGGGAATGTGGGCTGCGGTCAGTCCATTTCAGCCCCTCTCAGTTGCTCCAGTGTGGGCTCTCCACGGGCTGCGGTTCCTCTCCATTGCCGTGTTCCCTCAGGAAATAGCGCCTGCTTCAGCAGGCTCTGCCACAGGCTGCAGTGGGGATTTGCTCTGCTGGCTCCCAGGGAATCCAGCACAGCCACTCCCAGGGGCATTCCTCACGCTTTCCCCCTCACTCCAGGGGCATTCCTCACACTTTCCCCCTCACTCCGGGGACATTCCTCACACTTTTCCCCTCACTCCATGCAGATTTTGCCCTTTCCCAGGATGCTGCGGCCTGGCTCCCCTCACAGAGCCCCAGCAGCCCTCAGTGTCTGGGCACAGGCACCCAAACCCCAAAAGAGTAAACATTTCTACAGAGATGTTCCAGCAATTCTACATTTATGAATCTTTACATACAGGAGAAGGAGACCGTTACCAAAAAATGTGGTTTTGACCTTCATCGTCCTCACCTGTACCACAAGGTCAGTCAAACAAGTTGGGAGGAATAATGGATTTGCCTATTTTTTTCTGCCTATGAACTACTTGTTTTTTAGTAGCGCTTAACAACCTCTCTTCAGGAAAATTGCTGAATGTCAGAATGCAGCAATGGCTCACTCTGATATATAAAATTCCTCAGAATTTCCATTGTGATTCTGTGAGTCACGTAATGTGGCTTCTTCATGTGACTCAAAGATCCTTCCATTTGCATGTTCGACTGTAGCCTCTCTGTCATGCCCTGGGGGTTGTTGGAGGCCAAGCAGAGGACACAAAGTCCATCAGTTCTTGTGCTCTACAAGCTGCTGGTGAAGAGGGTTCGCTGCGGGGAGGCTGTGGCTGAAAATGTCCCCACACCAGGGGTTGGCAACAGGTAATTCTGTGTAGCCTCACAGGCCAAATGCATTGCTGCTCACTGGCTGCTGAAAGGCCTTGTCCCTCCTCGATGGGGGTTAGTTTTAACCCCTCTTAAATGCTGGTGTTTGGTTATATGGCTGAGATTTTTAGAGGAAAATTTACAGCAAATAGCTGCCTCTTCTCTGGGGACTGAAAAAGGTTTCAAGATGTGGAAACTGCCCACAGTAACATCCATGTAGCAGAAGGACAAAATGTGAAACATTTACCACAGTTTTACAGAGATGTGTTTGGGTAACTTTGGCAGCTGTACCCTATTATTGGAGACTACATAGGAAGAGCCAAGGAGATAATCATCTTCTGTCAATGTCAGGAAAAGTGACTAGGTCAGAAGCTCTGTGAGAAATGAAGTTTCCACAGCAGAAACACTAAAGCTTCAGCCCAGTTTGCAGTTTTCTCTTTTCCTGTCCTGAAGCACTCCATCATAATTGCCTTTGCTCATACTATACCTGTCAAGAGATGACACTGTTGTGCATTAAACTTGCTGGTGTGACAGCAATGCGTTTTGCCCTGCCAGAATGGAGGCAGCTTGTGCCCGTCTTCTAGGACTTGCTCTGGTCTACCAGCTTTTTTCCCCCCAATTTAGAAATAATGCCAAATAGTAACACACTGTGTGTAGACCAAATTGACTGTCCTTCCTGGGCCCCTTTAAAAATACTGGAGAACTGCTTTTAATGCCTCTGCTTATTTTGGTACAGTATCCAGACTGCTGGAAGTATGTTTATAGCAGAGTCTAACAGGCTGAGGCTCCTCTCTAGGATTTCAGTGCCTCATGGCTGGATAGAAAAAGCTGATGCACTCTAAATATATATTTATTTCAGACTCTGGCTTGCAGTACTAGTTAATGCCACCTAAGCTAAGTTTGAACAGCAGTTTTTCCTCAACACCTGATACAGTGATCCTTGTTACTGTGGTGCTCATTAGTCAGACTTATCAACACCTTTCATTGTGAACATCACCATTTGCATTAGGTCATCTGTATTTAAGCTTGATGGCTTGATGAGGAACCATTTTAATTTGCTGTCTACCTGTGCAGCCGGAATTCTAGGTTAACTTTGAAATCTGATTAATGTTTTAGATGCAAGAAATTCAAGTATATGAAAATTGTGTTATTTACATTGAACTGAAGTTATAACTCTGCTGTGAGTGCCTGGAGCAAATGTAAGCATCATATAAGCTGCTCTTTTCTGCCCTGAAAGGCTTTCAATCCACTTTAATGCAGTGGATTTAATCTCCTATTCCTCACACTTCCTTTCCTTTTGTATGGTGTACAGAGACTGCATTAACTGGAAGACAATTTTGAAAATGTTTTATTTTTGATAGAAATATCTTCCACACAGGAAAAAAAGATCAAAACATAAAATAAATTGTAAGTTTGTTTTGAAACACAAAAATTGTTGTAAACATTGAACAAATAATCCTGGAAGTGCAAGATTGGAGTTGTTTAAATCAAACTTGCTGCTTGAGATCACTATTTGTTTCCAAATGGTTTAGAAAGCCAGTTTGCCACATCTGCTCTCCCTACCCATGTGAACATCCCCCTGCCCCAGTTACTCATGGCTGGTAAGGAGTTGGTGCTCACTCTCCCTTTTTTATCCAGGCTCAGATCACTGAACTTGTCAACTGTTTCTCACAGAAACTGGCTGATACAGAAAAGTGGTCATCCTTTTCTCTTGCTCTCCCAAATCTTAAAGCCACTGTAGAAGCTTTGCTGTAGTTGATAGGTCACTGATGTATTGAGAATTTTGTTTCAGTGCCTGTTGGAAGGAACCAAACTGTTTTCCAGTGTGCCTCTGAAAAGCACCTCTCTTGTGTTCAGTTCTAAAGTCTCATGAAGTCCCAAGCTAATATTAGCAGTGAGCTCTAAAGGCTGACTGGAGAAGAGAATTGATTTGGAGTATAGAATAGCTCTTCTGTCAGTGTTTTTGCCAGCCCTGCATAGTATGGGCTGTTGCTAAGTCTTCCTGAATTTCAAAAGAATGTAGATATTTAAACAATTTACAGGTTATTAAAAATATTATCATACCATGACAGCATTTTAGTGAATTACTTTTTAAAATTACAACTGGAACAAATATCTGCTGTAGTAGGAGGTCCTTCGGTACGTAGCAGAGTTGTTGCCAGGAATATATTGAATATTTGAAGCCTAAATTAGATGTAGTGAATCTAGTTAGCTCATTCAGTAAGCTATTAGCAAAGCATAGAAATCCTGCTGTAGCAAACTCATCCTGGGCTTTCCTGTTTCTTATTGACAGAGTGAAGATTGTTTAAGCAGGTTGGGCATTTGGGGAGGAATGTCCTTGTGCATGCAGTAGCAGCTCACTGTCTGCCTGGGGGGTTTACAGTGCTCAGCTGTGTGCTGCAAAGTGCTTGTCTACCTCACCACACTCCTGGCCCCTTCCTGTGCTGAAAGTGCTCAGAGAGCAGCAGCTCCTCTGAGTTACAGCCCTGGCTGGCACCTATAGCACCTGCTGAAAGGAAGGACAATATTGAGTAGGGATGACTCACAGGACCTTAAACCTGCTCTGTTACACACAGGAATTGCAGCTTCCTGAGGCAGCCAAACACCATCCTTGTGTACCAAGTTCCATCTCGGGCTTCTGGCCTTTTCTGAGCACCTGGCAGTGCCCCAAGCCTGTTGTCTCATTCTGGGGTGAGAATTCTGGACTATCCCTCTTGTTCACCTGGGTGGTTTTTGCCTAAGGATGTCAGACCCAGATCAATGGTTTTTGGGGAAGAATGACTGGGAACCAGTACCCACTGGTACTGGTTCAATCTGTGCTTTTTCAACAGTGCTGTTCCTCACAGCAGTGGTTTTTGCTGTCTTACAGGACAAACCTGCACAGGAGAGAGGAGGAGCGAGAGGTAAAGTGAATCTGAGTGCTTTGGTCACTTTTTGGATTTTCATTTGCTATTGGCCATTTCAGAAAGGTGCTCAGGGGCTGGCAGGGAGATTTAGCTCCCTAGGAATGGGGCATAAGAGACCTTCCTTTGAACTCTTTGGTCAGGAAGAAAGCAAGTTGTCCTGCTGCCTCCTGTTTTGTTTCTGGGATGAAATGTGATCCAGAGTGACCAGAGGCAGGTGGGCAGTGTCAGAGGTCCAAAAGAAGAGGCTAATAAAAATCAGATCCTAAGGCTTAAACATTTTTTACACACCTGCCAAGCTTTGTAAAAAGCCTGTCCTTCATTAGCTATTTTAAAACATATTAGACAAATTAAGTGAATCCCACATACCAGTTGGTGACTTTAAAAATTTCTGTATACAAACAGTTTCATTGATTTAAGATAGTGCAAAAGAGTATTTGAAATTTTAGTGGAACTGATGTGTCTCTTTTTGTCATACTGAAAGAATTATGAATATTTGAATGAGGCAATAATGCAAAGGACTGAGTTTTGTCATGTATTTAACACGAATAGGAGACTGGGTTGCAATATGGAGTTTTTGCATTCAGTAATATTCTTCATAAGTGGTTGCTTGCATGGATGGAGAGCAGGACTGGGAATTTTGTGTTGTAATTTGCAGCTTCTTTGATCACTGGTGTGTACTGCGTGATTTTTGTATTTGAGTTACAAAACTTGAAAATGCTCATTCTCAAAAAGTTATGTTCTTAATGAGAAGTGCAATTCACTTGCTGGAAGTTTGTCTGTCCTTTTTATCTCCTCTGTTGTGAAAGGGAGTAAGTACTTGGCCTTGATAAACTCTTGTGCCAAGTGTTCTTTTGAAAACAGAAAAGATATTATGGCCCATAGTTATTTTCAGCATAGCCTTATTTGGAAAGCAAACAGAACTTCAAATTAAGTAATCGCTCCCCACAGATTAAAGACATGTGAGTTTTCTTCTCCCCTGTATATTGCCTACTTGTTCAATGCTTCAGCTTGTACTAAACTCATCAGAGCTAGGATGCTGTCGGGCTAATTAATGAAAATGGTTTTCATTGATTGCTGTGGAAAGAAAAGAATTAACTGGTTTAATTAACTCAATACTATACATACCTAGAAGAGTGATTATTGATCTGCATGTATTTAATTAAAATAAAGGGCTTGCAATTTTTGCAGACCTTGTCAGCTCCCTCTCTGGTCTGCTCCATTTGCAGACCCTAAACTGCAGCAGCTGGGCCTGGCACCTGGGCATGAGGGAGCAGAGTGCACAGCTCCAGAGAAGCACAGCAGTGTGCTAAAGCATTCCTTTACACCCATTGTGTGCCAGCACTGATGGTGGCTTTTGTCAGGTGTGCTGTTGTGGTTTGGTTCCTGTGTAGCCAATAGCAGAGAGGGTTGGTTCTGTGCTCTCTCTGCAGCTGCCACTGCTGTTGGCATCAATTTTTTGTGAAACTGTGCCCCTAACCTCCCTTGTGCATGAAATCACTGCTTTGAAATTTAAATTGCAGGTTGCAGTGTATCTTAATCATAATTATCCCCAACATTTCCACTATAAGACCTTAGGTTTAGTTCTGTGAAACTTGCCATTTGGGTGAAGAAATATACTCCACACCAAGGGGGTTTTTGTGTGCTTAGGCTAAACCAGAACGATGTTAAAATTTTTTTTTGCCTATCGGAATCTTCAAGTTCAGCGAGACTAAACCCTAGGGACTTGAAACAGGACAACAGGATTGCTTTTGTGGTTGGACATTTTCTGTCTCTACAAGAGCAGTGGGGTTTGTGTTCATGGGGCAGAGTGCTACAGTCTCTTGATGTTCACTCTCACATGGCACGATCTGGTGCCCAGGGCCTCTGCCCTGCCCTGAGCAGGCAGCTCTGCTCACTGAGGAGGGGATGTGGGGCTCTTTACCCAGGCTTTGGATCCTGCAAGCAGCAGAAATGAGGGCAGAAACGGATACTTCAAAAATAGTCATGTGTTTTCTCAGTGCTTCTAAGGTGGCAGTCAGGGAGGTGGGCCGGGGAAGGCAAAGAGCCTGCAAGCACCTGGGTGAGCTGGTTTCAGTCATCTCACGGTGACTGCAGGCCTGGTTTGTTTGCAGAGCAGTGTCATCTTGAACTTCTAGCTCTGAGCAATACCAAGTTCACGTTATGTTGGCAGTGCCCCTTTCACTGACTGCCAAATGCCAAGGTCCCTGAAAAGTCAGGTTCTGAGGGACACACAGCATTTTCGGTTCCCATCTGCAAAATCTGACTGAGATAGAGAGATGATAATAACTCCTGGGGTGTTAAAATGATAAATGCTGATGTTAGCAAAACACTCATATGAAGTTAATTATAACAGAACATCCCAGAAGGAGAACAATTCTATATTGAGTACAGAATGTGCACAGCATGCAGTGAATATGGCCCGAGGCCACATGGCGGGGTACAGTGATCCTGAACAGTACCTGCTCAGCCAGCATGCAGAGCAGCAGCAGCCCTTTAGGGAATACAGGCAATAAAGAGATTAAATTTGGCCCTCTTGTTACATGCAAGTGACTTTAAAGATTCATGGACAGTTTTATTCCAGCAGTCCAATTTTCTGAGCACTTGCCTTTATGGCAATGTTGTCACTTTAATGTATTTAAAAAATATGATGGTGAATATGAACTCACAGAGTCAAGTTGCAAAAAGAAGTGCTGGGCTTGGGGCTAGTTTTTTTTTTTCACTCAATTATTAGTCTAAGGAAGGTGAGAAATCCAATATTGTATCTATAAAGTGAGAAAGCTTAAAGGTTATAAGCAACTTGGGTTCACTTGGATTGATCTGGGTTGTTTCAATGCATTTTTCTTCTTTATTGTCAAAATCATCACAGCTGATCTTGGAGCAAGTAGAAGATGTTGCTGCATTCAGAAATATTCAGAAAACGCTTGCTTCCCCAGGAATTGCAGTAGAGTCTATTAATCTTAGCCTATAGCCTGTTTTTACAAATAGAATTATGGGTTTCAGTTTGTTGTGGTCATATTTCTGCAAGACTATCTTGGATGCTTCCATCTCTCACTTCTAAAAAGGGATGGTATGATGTATTAAACAGTATCATAAATATAAGTCTTATATTTTAAGAACAAAACCTTAGGCCTCCTCTTATTCTCCATGATGTTTAATATTTCACAAGTTTGACTTTTGCAATCCTTTGTGACTTTATAAGTTGTGGTTTTATGGATTAGAGTTCAAAAACTGGTGGATTTTTTATAACTTCAAATATATTGGGTGAAAGTAGTTATTATTCTTTGAAATAATTACAAGCATGGCAACTATTTGAGGCAGAAATAACTGGGATTTCAGATTCTTACAGGCAAAGCTATTCATCAATCAAATAAATCAGTCCCTGATGGGAAGGGGAGGAGTAATCACCATGTTTTTGTGGCACAATAAAACAAGAAGATAGTGTGTCCTGAGTGTCCTACTGCACAGATATAAGATACTTTTTTTTCCTCTAGTACTTTTAAGGATTAGGGAAAGACAAAAAGCCAAACACTTTGTCTCTCAGGCTTTGAGATAAGCATAAATAATTTCTTGTCTAAATGTAATTCCCTACTTTCTGTAAAAATCTTCAAAATGGTTTTTAGAATTAAAAAAATGTAGTGTGCATGAGAAGACTGAACAGGCCAAAAATCTGGTAACATTTTGGTTTCTATGAAATTCCAATCTTTAAAAATTACTAAGAAAGCTGCTTTATTCCTACAGGAATCAAACTGGGGTTGGTAGCAGCAGAGGGAAGGGTGGACAGGAGTAGAATGGGAGGACTTGGCTGCTGGGAAAGTGGTTACCATTCCAGTCTGGAACAGTATAATCAAAATTTCTTTATTCTATAGCAAGAAAGAAGCTTGGGAGAAATCAAATTGTTTTATATTTAGACTTCTGTATATCCTAATGATTGTTGGTATGCGTTATGAGAACTGTGGGTTCTGTCTGTATTGACAGCTGTCGCCTCCGTGTCTTCTGGCTGCTTGAGCAACCAACCAGCTTCTTAAAGCTTGTTCATTCCCTGGAGGGCAGGAGAAAATGTCTGGACCATTTATTTTGAAAGATAATTATTGCTCTAAGCAACCATTTAAAATTGACACTACTACATTGATTCGAGTGTAAACATATGAAAAATGTTATGATACTGAAAAAGAACATTTTGACTGAGAACGTCTGTTGTGAAACAGTCACAAGTTTTAAATCACTGTTGCTCTAGTAGCAGTCCTGTTTCTTTTCTCTGTAGGAATATGGGTAAAGAGTTCAAATCTTGATGGTTAGAACTCAAGCTAGAGGAACAGTTCAGAGAAGGGTGTTTCTACCGTGGGATGACTTTTCTTGGAAAGAAAACTTCCAGAATGAAGCCAAATATTCTGTAAAATGCCAAGCCACCCTTTCCATAGTCGTGGGATTTTTCAGCTCATGCATGTCAGGAGTTTGCTGTTAACCTAGATTTCTTCTAAACTTTAAACCTGGTTTGGCATTAGCAAAAAAAACACATAAGAAGCTTTGGTCAATGTCAAGATGATCTCCAATACCAAATTAAGCATTGCTTTGAATTCAGGAGGGTTTGTTATAATGCCGTGTGCATGTGTTTATTGCTTGTCCTCCTTCTCATGTAATTTGTTTGTTGAAATGTAAAAACCCAGTAAGTGTTGAATCATCTCACCAGAAAAAAAGCTATGCTAACCTCTTTTGACAGGGGAAGATGAGGAAAAGGGAAGAAAAAGTCTGCATATTCTGCTCTTAGGAAAGGATTTTATTGGCAAACTTTGCAAATGGAAATGATGCACATGGATCCTTCTGTCTGCTTCCTTGTCTTTCCATGTTGGGTATTGTATGTGTAGAGTTTAAGTTCAGCACTGCTTAACCCTCCCTGTCCCCAGTTATACTCTTTTTCATTAAGTAATAATTCACAACAGGATATGATGATATTGTCCAGTGTGGCCACACCTAATCTGTGCTGAGACACACTGACTTCATTCACTGGTAGGTGTGGTGATTATTAGACAGTTTGTCACCGCACCCTGCAGTTTTTTATTGCAAATATAAAGTGGTTCAGCTAAAGGAAACATCCCTTTTTCTCGTGGAAAAAAATGGCAACTTTCTACCTCTAAAAGAACTCATTCCAAGAATATGTAGTGTAAAAATTTCACAGCCTGGAATAATCACTGAGCTTGTACCAAGTATACAAAGAATTTCATGGCTTTTTCCATTGAGTAACAGCGTACTGCAATATTTTAAAATAATTATCTTGGTTTGTATGGTTCCAAATTTTTATCAGATCTTGTGTAGAATGGCTGAAAGGAGGGCTCACATTTCTCTTCTTCCTCTGGCATGCAGAAAGGCTCATTTTATTGTGTGAACTTCTTTGTGGGCAATCCAGAAGGGAAACTGCAGAGCTTTAGAAGTGGAAATATTTTACTTTTTGGCTGGTTGGTTGTTCATGACACAGAGCAACATTGGAGGGTAAAAACAAATAGAGCTCGTGTATTTGTGGTGAATATTGTTGTTAATTGGGTTTTGAGCATCAGTTCAGTTTACAACACTCTTTTGCTTGCTGTTAAAAGAAGACTCTAACTTAATCAGAAATGATAAAAAGAAGCCGTTGTGCCTTGCAGAGCAACAGAAATGCCACTGATGAATGACCAGTCTGAGGTATTTTTAAATTCAGGCTTGCTGGAGGGAACTGAATTTGGAGTCGCTTCCAAGTAATTAAATTAGAAGGAAAGACTTTTTTTAAAAATAGTGTAAGGGATGAACCATATTAAGATGTGCTAGTTTCTTACTGTGAATGCAGCTACGCTACTGAAATGATTTCCCTGGGTTATAACTAGGGGAATTGCTTAATACTAACCAGCTGGAGGTGTGATTTCCTGTAAAAGTAGGAAAGGTCAGAAAATCCAGTTTAAAGCTGATTTGTGACCATGAGGAAAACAAGATGAGACAAATGGTAAAATTTCAGGAAGTGATGAACTGCTCATGCCAAGCACATGGCCACCCACAGGAGATATTTTCCTCTGTCTTACACTCCCTGCTTCATCCTATCTTCTTGTAAGCCAATGCTGAGGTTCCAGAAGGGTGCAGGGTAGCTGGGCAGCAAGAGCCTCAGTCTCCCTAAAGCAAACTTGCTGACCTCTGCCTGAACTGAATTTAAAGCATGATAGTCAAGTAGTTGGGGATTAAGGTACAACTAATAAAATGCAGTGAACTTCATAGTCCTGTGTTTCTTAAGAGTAATGAGAAAGAAATGACACTGTCTCACAAAGCTGAGCTGTGATGATGGTCTTCCTGGGAAATGTTGTGTCCTCGTAATAATTTTCAGAGGGGGCAGACAGCTTTGATGGCAGGGAAATCTTTCATTTAATTTCTGTTTTGTTGATGCTATGCTGAATATCCTTTCCCAAGTCCTTACATTCATAGTCTCCCTTCCCAAAAAATTTACACGGGAGAGAGAACGTGCTAATCAGGACTGTCTTGCTGTTTGTCACATATCAGTCCCATTTCCTCATTTTTTGCTTATAAAATGAGATGTAGAAGCCAAATATGTTTGCCATGCACATTTGGCATTTTGAAGAGACTATTTTTGTTCTGAGTGGAGGAGTATTAAGAAATCGTGATGGAAAATGGAGAGTGGCAGCAACACTGCAACTGCTTTGTGGCTCAGTAGTAGCATCTATGTGCAGTTTATTTCTCTGCATTTATCTACATTGTAATCATGGTCTCCACCATTCTAAAGCCTCCCTCTTCCTTGCAGTTAGTTTTCCCCAGCTGCCAAGCTATTTGATGTGTCCCTATCAATGGGAAATCCCTTTTCCTATGCAGGGAATGCAAAAGAAGCCAAGATCTCCTCCCCTTTCTTGCAGCCATGAGGTGATGTCCACTTCTTCCATCAGAGGAAGGAAGTCTCCTTCTCTATGTGAGTCTGCCAGGCAGAGTATGGGGAGGAGCACAGCAGAGATCCTGAGAGGCATTCCCCTGGCCAGTTTTCTTTTCAGGAATCTTGAGGCTGGAGGAACTAAGCAAAAGATGGAAGATAAGATCTCTTGGGTACTGTGTAGTATTTTGGATGATTGACACTTTTTAATGCCGGAGGTCCTGTAATGCCTGAGTTTTGGGCGGTTTTGATTAAAAAATGGACTCTTGGCAGAGGTGGCTGTCTCCATATCAAGTGTTTGGGCTGCCTACTTGTAAATCTCAGACATTTCCTGAGCTACCAGCATTTAGAATGATTCATATCTTTCCCTTCTCTTTTTATTTTATTTTCTTGTTTTGAATTACTTTGATCATCTTATTTCTCCATAAATGTAAAAATATTGTCTGGAGAGTAATAAACAAATTAGGAGCCTCACTGTGCTTGTATACAGTAAGGCAGGAAATGGACTTCCTAAATGTGTGTGCAGGTGTGACCATAAAAATGCTAGAATGCTATTGTTCATTGGAAATGAGTTATTCTGGTGAAAGCCCTGGAGTACTGGCGTGGGTTTGGAACCAAACTTGGCAGGGCTGTGCTTTACAGACCTTATAGTCCCCCCTGCCCCTTCTCTGGCTTGTTTCTCATCTTTTTTCCCCTTGAGTTACTGAAGGTGGTGTGGGCCAGAGAGCTCACCTTTCCTCTCCACTTGTCAATTTGCCTGATTAGGAGGTAGTCAGACAATTTTGTACAAGTGTGTGACTAACTTTGGACTCCTTTTTGTAACACTTTTGTCTATAGAAACTATTAAACAATTTCTCAGTCACAAAAGAAGGATGGACATGCTGTTTTTCTTAAGTCCATTCCAGTGTGTCCCTAATAAAGGGACAATGCTTGATCAAAGCATTTTGCATTGCTATTACACAGCCTCATTGTGGAAAGGGTCTCATTCTGGTTTTTGTGAAATTATCCCCAAAATTATCCTCAAAAGTTAGCAAAAGCATGCTGGCAGCATCTCCCATTTAGACTTGAGGATCTTCTAGAAGATACTTCTGCTGGACATGCTTCATGTTGCTTACAGATCCAGCTGCCAGGCTGTTTCACTTTGCATCTTTCAATGGGAGAGCTTTAAACTGGTTTTAATACCTGCACAAATTGTGTGGGTAAGAAACTCTCCCTCTTTTTGAGGCTAAGACTGGATATTTTGTCCAAGGTAACGAGCTTTATAGCAAGAGCTTCTCTGGCAGAGCTGTAGAAATAAGACAGCTTAGCAGAACTTTTTTTTTTTTTTTAAAGTATGCTTTATAAAACATTTTCTGGAGGGAAATTTCACATCAGCAGTGATTTATCTTCCTCTAGGGGAAGGACTAGAGGCAGTGGAATACTTTGCTGTTTAATATCCAGTGGAAGAAATGGCTTCACTCTCATACTAACGATGTTGTGTTAGTGTCACTGAGGTCTTATACCTCTGTGCCAGCCAGTCTACTGGGCAAAGTTCATTGTGGGTTCTTATGGAAGCTAAACATTTTTTTCTTTTTTGGGAAGATATTCTGTCTGGTCTTTGGCATTTCGCTTTGTATTGGAAACATAACAGTTCCTTCCTAGTGCACACATGATTTACAGTCATAGCCTCTTCTTTAGGTATGGAACACAAGAATGTGTTTGCAGGAAAAGGCCCTGCTTTAGTAGGACTGTAAATTAAGTGAAAAGGTGCATTATGGGGAGGCTGCTTTTTCAAGATTTCTAACAGACCATAGTTGTAAAGCTTTCTAAACAAATAAAAAGAAAGCTACTCTGTATAAGTGGAGCTTTTTGTCCAAGTTAGAGCTTGGAGAAATGTTTCATTAGGATACTAATTTTAAAGGATTTTTACAATTCTAAGTTTTAAAAAATTTTATTTGTATTAATAAGTTCTTGTTTATTGCTTCAATTTAATGGCAGTGGTACAGTCAATATGCTTATAATGGTGTTAAAGGACAGATAAGCAAAGATTCTTTTTGTGTATTCCCAAGCTATAGTGAGGAGACACGAGTGAATCAACCAACAATTGCTTTGGTCATTGCTTTTTCAGTAGAAACTTTGAGAATTGAGAAGCTGTCTGTCCTTACCAAGGAAAGTACATATTTTGAAAGCTCTTGTTGAGCTTTGATCACCAAATGGTGAGTTTGCTTTTGGCCCAATTAAAGACCTGATCCAAAACCTACTGAATTGAAGTGGAGTGATTCCAGTTACTCTGGAAGAGTTCTGGATCTGGCCCATATTTTTAGCAAAAAGATGATGAAGGGCTGTATCTCAGCATCTGTCAGTTCTTTCTAGCAAGGCCACATCTGGGTTCTTTTGTAGCTTGCTTCTGCTTTATGTTAGGCTTCAGGTCCACTTCTGTTCACCAGGAGCCCAAGCTTCTGTTGTTTTTTATACTCCCATCCTTCCCCTCTTCTTGAACACCCATTGTGAAGCAAGCAGGAGAAAGTACCGGTGTAAAAACCATAAGATCTTGCAGACTTTGCATGTTTTGGCTTTCTTTGTGTGTTTTTCTTAAGTTTGTTTTTGCCAGTATCTCCCTCCTGTGTCTCTCACATATTTGCTGTTTTTCTGAGATACTGGAGGAGCATTTCTAAGAAAGAACAGCACAGATGTAGCTACAAAACTGACAATATACTCCCTTGCTGGAAAAAAAACTATGAACTGGTCTGCTCAGATGGGATGTTAAGGGAATGATTTTTCTTTTTTCCGTCATGTCAGATTGTTTTGCAAGTATATCATAAGTGGGAGGATGTGTTTAGGACGTGTTTTAGGAAACTCTGTTCTTATCTGTATAGGCCTGACTGACCAGGCCAATTTCGTACTCTTGATAGTTTATTTGCAGTCAAGTAGGTTTGGGTATGAGTTAGTGCGTGTCATCAGTGTACATTGGAAAATCACAATTTCATAAGGTTTGAGTTGTATCAGAGGCAGTGCTGGAACACGTGCATATTCTTACACATGTCAGAACTCTTTATTTAAACAGTCTTGGGTGTAAAATTAGCTTACAGATGTGTTGGACTGGGGAATCAAGAGCTGCTGATGCCTCGCTCTTCTGGCAGCCCTTGTGAACACTGTGCTTATATAATGCTCTTTGAGGGGGCACTGTTGCATAAACACCTCTGCATTGCCTTACTGGAGGTTACTGCTTTTGAGCCACTCATTCTTAGTACCCTGTACAAGAGTCTATTCAGATGTGGCTTTGTACACTTGCTCTTCAGCTGCTGGGATGTTTGGAGGAGTCAGGTGGGAAGGAAGGGGACAGAATGCAGAAAAGACCAGAACATAGCTGCAGGGAGAAATTACGGCAAATTCATAACTGTGAAAAACTGTCAAAACCTTTAAATAGCTCGCTGGGCCAATAAAGCATCAGTGGAAATGCATTGCTGCAGAGCTCAGTTCCACACAGCCTCAGTATTACTAAGGGATGAGGAGTGATCCTGTCTCTCATGGCTCTGTGACTCAAAAAGGATTGATAGATCCATTGGTTGAGGGTTGGGCTGTGAATAGGACTCTGTTTCTTGTGATGATGTTTCTGGAATTAAAACACTTAAGAAAATGTCATTTTGGGTGCCTTTTTGCTTCCTGGGACTTGTTAAGATGCTTCAGTAAGGATTTGAGGTAATTGAGTAGGGAGCCAAGAAAGTGAACTCTCTGTAGTGTTTTCAATGGTTTATGCAGCATTAACATAGATACATACATACACACATACATACATATAAAAAATATATATGTACATATGTATATATATAAATAAAACCACCCCTAATAGAAGTAGGACAATTATACTTTGTTCAAAAGAGGCAGCAGTTCAATTTTTTCCCCATCCTGTGCAGTTTCAAACCCATCAAGCAGAACCTGCATTTCTCTCCACTTTGTTTCTCTGTTGCTGTGTTTGATCCAGCACAGTTTGTTGTTCCCTCCTTCTGCTGCAGCTAAATGGTTTTTTAAATAATTTGCCTATGAGAGATGTGTGAGTGAAAGCCATGTCCAAACAGGAGATAATGTTTTGAACTTTTCAGGTGTTGGACTAGTGTATTGAAACTACTCCAGGATTTTGTTTGGTTTGGAAAAGGAAACTGTGGGGTTTTTTGCTCTTAGTAGTAAAATCTCCAGGATGAATTTTGATTGCTGAGGTCTGTTTTCCTCTGTTTAAGCACCCACTGTGCATAACTGAGATTTTTACCAAGGCAACTGGAACTACTGTGATTGATCCTACGGAAAATTTTAAAGTAAGGCTGTACCAGAGTGTTACAGGTGTGTTCAGGGGCTCGTCCTTTTAATGTCCAGTTTGACTTTGGTCCAGAGGGTAGAAGATGTGGGTGTCTGAACAATATGCTGGATAGGAAGCTTGACTGAAAAAGCTCTAACAGGATCATGATGTTACTGGACACAGCCAGTTTTTAATACTTTTATTTTGGACTGTGCTACAAATTACTTGTTCTTTATGAATTGAGCTAATTGGATCACAGAATGAGAAGGATACAGAGAGAAAGGAGGAGTAACTAACAATACCCAAGTTGGCATGTGCTCTGGACTTGCTGTCTGGCTGAGGAAAGGAAAGGAATCCATTGAATGGATGTGCACAAAGCTGTCTGCCAGTGGCTGGGAGCTGGTTAACTGCTAATCCAGGAGCTGCATGCTGCTGGCTCTGAAGCTGCAGGCTTTGCTTGGCAAGTGGATTTTGAAGCATTTGGGAAAGAATGGGACTCAACTCTTCTTGTGTCCTTGAGGATTGACACGTGGCTGTTTATCATGGCTATTCTGTACCAAGACTGAGAAGTCAACTCTGAAGGAGGAGAAAGAAATTTGAGCAGGCTTGAACGTGTAGTGGAAGTGTAGGAACTCTATCTGTGTAAAAGAAAGATTAGAGGACAGCGTGCACCTGGAGCACTGCTTGGTGTGTTCTTGGTCAGGCAACTTAGGACTCTCCAATCTATCACCACGTGCAGTGGCCTTGGGGTTTAATTGTGCTGTACTTGGGGAGAAGGCAGGGCTTTGGCCAGACCCTCAGCAGAAGCAGAGTGAGAGGTCTGGGCTGTGCTGCTGGGGGAAATCCTCTCCTGCTCGGCTCTACTCTGAAATGGGCTGCTTGTAGATGTAGAGGGAATAATTCATAGTGAGAGGGGGAGTGGGAACAAGTTAGTTTAAACTCCTAAGCCATTCTTATCCTATCCATGAGAATGTGGTATTCAAGCTTCTGCAAGAATTGAAATTACCTATAAATAATGGGATAGCGTGGCTTAAATCAGAACATGTATTTCTTTGCTGACAATGCACAGCATCTGCTTCTGCTTTAAGCAGGGACTGAAGAGACTTGGCAAAAAAAGTGCCTTTGGCATCACATGCAGAGGGAGCTAATAAAAGGCTATAAATCGAGCAAATATATGGGCCTCTTCACATTGACAGTTCCCTTTGAGAAAGTAATTAAGGATGGGGATGAAATTTTAAAGAAAACACATGCACTGGGAGATTTTGAGTGGATCTCAAACAACAGAAGAGCAAAGAATGTATCAGTACTTTCTTGTGGAGTATAAAATAAACAGCCTTTAGAGTTTGAGTTGGAAATCAGAAATTTTGCCCCAGACTCTGCTGCCTAATTGAAGAATGGCTTAGCCTATGGTATGTCTTCCATTTCTGATGCATCTTTGAAATTAACTGTGTCTCTGGATAAAACACATGGTATTTATGTTTTGACAGCAAAACAAATACCATGTATTCATATGCTTGGACATTAATCTTTTGAAGAGAAAAACAAAACCCAAACTCAGCCGTGATAAAATCTTGGCAGCAAAGTAGACCCAGATGAACTGCATTTTGTATGCAGTACAAAAAAGCTTCAGTTTTTTCTTCCCCTTCCCTGGCTGACTGCCTTAACACTTTCCAGTAGATAGTTTGCAGTTGCTTCCAGGTTATTTCACAGGCTGTAGTTATCTTTGTGATTACATTCAATATTCCATCAGTGATAAAATTTCACTTATGGTTTTAAGGAGAGTCCATGAATGTGAGGTGCTACAGGACAACTAAGCAATGGAATTCTTTAAAGAATCACTCTTGACTATGATTCAAATTGTTTGCAATCTGTCCTGGAACACACCAGGACTGTATATGCTTCTACAGTGGCTTTCTCAAAAGAGTATTGTTTCATGGGTAGTAATTTCAGGTGGGATTGCAATGACAGTGGTTGTACTAGACAAAGTTATAGTAAGAGAAAAATCTGCAAGGCTGATTTCTCTTTTCTGCTTTGGCAGGAGTGTTTTTATTCAAGCAATAATTGAAATAGTGTTGAGCACATTTGAACTTCTCAGGATCAGTGGGAAGAAATGGTTGATAGAGCAGGAAATGGCTCAAAGACACCACGTGTTCTTTCCCATATATCCCTGATACAGTCAGGGCTTTGAGCTGAATTTGTGGTTTCTAGAGGTAGGAGTTCTACAGGTCTTTTTCTGTAGTGGGCTTTTCTCAGACTGCTGTGCAAGTCTGATGACATTACAAGAAAAAAACCTGCATTAAAGGAAGGCATCAGCAATACTTGTGCTTCTTTTAAAGTTTGGGTTCCGTTTTCTTAACTCTTTGCCGTGCTTTAGCCCCATTATTTCCAATGGGATTTAAATAGACTCTTCACTGTAACACAGGGCAGACTCGCTGGCCTTTGGTTAGCAAAAAGCAGGAGTTGAATTAATATCTTTTCTGACAATAGCTCGAGAGTTTGAATAGCCATTAGCAGTAAATGACTGGTAATTACTCTGGTTTCCCAACCTAGCAGAGACCCTGCTGCTGTATTAATCTCCTGGCTGTGGAATGCAGCAGAAAGGTGTTAGGCTGTGAAGGCTGCCCTGTGCAGAGCTTGAACCAAATCTGTCAATAGATGAGCATAACCAGCTGCTGCCTTTTGATCTGGAGAAATGCAGGACTTCATTGACTCAATAGCAGGATGCTCTCATTAGGTACCACCTAATGTTAGTACTGGTCTAGGGAGAGACTTTACAGGACTCCTGTATTTTCACACAGCTCTAGGCTGGGAGCTGCCACTCTGGAGATGTTTCAAAAGGAGCTCTTTTGATAATGTGTCATTATTATGGTGGCAGAGTTTTGCAGAGGAGCTCAGGAAGGTGTATTAGTAGAAAGGGTTTGGTTTAGGACTGCTGACCAGCTTCCCACTGTTTCAGATCTTAGAGTTTAGGAAATCAAATGTAGTCTTTATGAGTTAGCACAATTGAAGCTGTCTATAATTTTATAATGTATAATGTACCATTGTAATAAAGGAATGAAAGGTTTTATCTACAGGGAGTGCTATACTTGAAAGAAGGGCTTTTAGTCAATTTTAGTACATTGAAACAAACCTGTGGATACTTTTTAAATCTCCAAGCTTCATGCAAACATCCAGTTATGCTCTGTAGATCATTTGCTGGCCAGGGGTGTTTTTGCTAACCCATTCAAGATGGATATTTGGCAGTGTTTACCTTGAACTGCCCAGATGGCTGAAAGGCCGAGTGCTTTATTACACATCTCGTACTGGGACTGCTCTCAGAGCTACCAGAGGCGTGTCAGTTTTTCTGTTGGTGAAGTTTGCTAGTAAAAGTCTTGGAGCATGTTTTGGACAACGAGAAAGTATTTGAAAATCTCATCCAAGAAACAGAATAGTGCAATCTGTTATTTTTGTGGGATGGTGGGTGGATTTACAATGCAGTTGAACAAAATAAGATCATGCATAGGCTTCTGAGTCTCTGTAGTAATTCTGCTTCCTTCAGAGCTCAGCTTATGTTTTGTATTTTTGTAAACCTTCTCAAACAGTACAGTTTTAAACCTGTTTCTGGAACTGAAGTTATTAATTTAGATCTGGGGAAAGCTGATCCAACAGTAAATTGTTGTCAGTCACAGTCAATGTGTTCAGACCAAAGGCTTTGACTTCTTTGCCAGCAGAGACCTGCACCATTAGGAATCCCAAGTGTTGCAGAGCTGAATCAGGGATACACTGGAGTCATAACACCAAAATTACTGCTTACTTAGATATCTGTATATATAAAGAAAGAGATTTAAACTTTTGAAGCAGATTGGAGTCAACTTTTAGGCCTTTTTTCAGTGGTACTTACCAAGATGGCTGGGCAAGATTCTGCAGAATACTGTATGTGCGTTTGGGTGATGACAAAATAAATTCTTATGGTTTCATACTTACTCCCCCCCTCTCCCTACTCACTGGACTTGAAATCTTAAAAAGAGCTTAATAAATCCTTATTAACATCTTAGATGTTCTAAAACTTAGTGCCAAATTCTGTGCTTCTGGAGCACCCAGAAGCATGCATCAGTTTCTCCAGAGAGGATCTGTATCTCTGTGTTTCATTCCTGAAAGAATGTAAATCTCTTTCTAAATTCCATAAAATACCCAATGGGCTTTCCTTGACACTAAATATTGATCACACACCTAATTGAATATTCTATTTTTGGAGTTTATATCTGAAACAATATAGAACAGACTGCCTTAGTTTGAGTATTGAAAACTTGGCCTACATTTTAAAACTGCAGGCTTTATTTCCCTAATATTTCCCACAAAATAATGCAATAACTTGGGCTTTTGAAGCACGTGACATAAGCTGTGATCAGATGCAGTCTGCCTAACTTTTGCTTTCTTACCCCAGCTCTTTCCTTTCAGGGACAGGACGCTGGTGGACCTAATTTCTCATTCCTGAGAAGTGTGCTTGCAAAGTACAAAACCTCCTGCATTAGGTGATCTGAACCAAGTCTCTTGCCAACAATGTCTAAATGTAGAGATAGAAATTGAGAATTTAGTGAGTCCTACTAGCTGAAAGTTTGTTATTCTGTTAATAAAGTAAGTTATGCTTAACATAAAATTAGCTGTTACCAAGTGTGCCATGGTGCCACTTTTGGAGGAAATGGTTGTGGTAATTGACTGTTGATGTTCTGAAACATTCCTCTGCTTGTACCTCTCTTTTAAAGCACAGGAGAGAAAGGTCTGGAAAGGGAGGCAGCATTTAGTCAGGTGGACAGAATTTACAGGGTAGATAGTGAAAATGGAACCAAACATGAGAGTGAAACACCTGAGAGATTTTCAGAAGGTTTATGTGGGTCTAGTAGGTATTAGCACATTGTCCTACTAAGCACAGGTAAGTAGTAATCCCAGTTCTTTCTACTTGCCTGTTTCTTTGAGGTTTTTTTCTTTCTTCCTTCCTCCCTCCACTACAGGAAAAACCCAACCCTTTGTTGATGGAAGTATAGCAAATAGGAAGCATTATTTCCCCCTTTCCCCAGGAGTGATTTCCTCATGAGCAGTAAAACCCCAAACTGTCTGAACTGCAGGTGTACCCAGATCCCAGGGTTCAGTTCAGTCCTCGTTTCGATTTGTAAAGAAAAGCAGTCTCTTGTGAAGAGGTTTAGGAGACATCCTGCCTTGCATGGCCTTTCATAAGAATTGAGATGCATTTGAAATACAAAACAGATGCATTTGAAATACAAAACATTTTCTCTTCAAAGTATCTTTTCAACTATGGATAAAAGTCAGACCTGATGAAGTGGATTAGCTTTATTTAGGGTGAGATTCACTCTTCAGCTTAAATACTGGTGTGCTTCTCCTCTGGATTTCTGGCTTCAAACTGAACTCAGAAGAAGGATTTTGTATAGGTGGCTGCTGATTTATTTTACCTCCTCTTCAGAGCAAAGAGCCACCCTGCAAATTCAAGTGTATAGGAAGTGCATGGTGAATTGATTGTAATGGGGTGTTTTTCTGCTCTCCACTCTTTCCTCTGTGTCTGTGTAATCCAACCAGGCCTGCAAGTGGTTCAGAGCATGTCAGTTCCTAGATTCCATGGGACATAAGGCAACCAAGCAGATAGAACTTAAACCTACCCAGTCATTTGTATCCCCACTTAAATTGGAATTCTCACTGTCAAGCCTTTTAGCTGGAGATTGATCAAAAACACCTTTTTTCTCATGTAAAGTTGCAGTGTCAGTCTTACAGAAGTAGGTTTTTTCACCCCTAAAATGCGTTTGCTATTCATATAGACTTATATTTGAATTAATTACTTGTATTTGTCATATATTGGCTTTATAAGTCAACAATAAAAAAAATAAAAGGACCTATCCAAAGCCCTTAGGGAAGCTCATTTAATGTCTCATATAAATATTGACTCACAGAAAGGCTTATCTTTTACCTTAAAGGGTGATTATTTAATAACCAATAAACCATTTGCTAGAATTGTGAGTCAGTGGCCAGCTAAAAGAACATAAGATTTTCGTGGAGCTTGATATGCTGCATCACAGGAACTAGAGATCCCAGGGTTACATCTTTAATATGTGTGTGTTAGGTGCTGTAGGATATTGAGAAGGTAAAACAGTGAAAGAATGCAAAAGAAATATCACTAGTTCATGATCATTTTAAAATGGTCTAAAATTTTGAGGGCCTGAATTTCAAAATGTCCCTTTTTAAATATAATCATAAATACATTATTTACTCTGTGCCTAATAAGAGGTAGAATATGCAAAGCAGTACATAATCCTTGCAATACAAGCAGTACACAATCCTAACAAATTGTCCTATGCTCAGTGGATGTAGGGCACCAAAGAGAGCCATGAGGGTGTCATTATGGATATAACAGCTGCAGTAGGTGGGATTTGAAGATGCACAAAACTCTGCAGATACAATGAAAAATCCATCTGAGTAAGAAGCAATGCAATAAAAGTCATTTGCACCAACAGATACCGAAGGTCAGAATGTGCTGGTGTAGAGGCTCCAGTCATGGTGACACTGACAATGTTTCAAGGTTCAAGGATACAAGAGGAGTGGAAGAAAGAAACCCTTTCTTTGTAGGAGGAGTAAAAGTAGCTTAGTAAGCAAAAGAGCAGCCAAAACAAGATCTGTGATCCTCTCCTGCATGCTGGTTTGCAGGTAAGAGGCAGCTCTGAGATTCTTTCAGAGAACATTAATATCTCTGTATATTTTTAGTTGTCTTAAATGGTGTTCAGGTGTGATAGAACTGAAGGGAAATCAGCCAAAACAAAGAGATGTTGCAGACAGTTTTGAGCAATATGTAAATGGTTAAGCTGAGGGATAGGCACTTAGGGAGGCTGTAAAGAGCAAAGGCTTTGTAGTGGCTTGAGTGCTTTAAAACCATGGGGGGGAAAGAGGCAGCTGTGTGTATGTGTTGTAATTGTTTATTAAGTAGAAACTGGCTGTTTGTAGTTATTACCTCTCAACTGAACTCTGCTTCCCAAAGACCTAAAAGCCGCTGGAACTTGGAGCACAAGTCCTTCTGGGAGCTGGGAGCATCAGAGGGCAGTTGGAAGAGAGTTTTGTCTAGGAGCCTGGCAGAAGGCGGTCAGACATGGGTTAGTCCCTGTCAGTGTGATGCAGCTGCAGTTGCTGTCTCTGCTGCACTTTTCAGATGGATCCCATCCCTGGGCTGTGTGGCCCAGGGTTGTGCACACAGTGCTTTTCCATTTGTGGCTCTACAAACAGCACTCTTTTTAAAGCTGAAGGCAGAGATGAGTGAATGCAGCTCCAGATGGGAACTGACAAGTTTGAAAACATGTCGGCATGTGTATATTTTTAATTTCAAAGGCATCACAGTAGCGTTAGAGTTGCTTTAATTCTAGAAGTAACTCTGTAGAACTGTACAATTCCTAAACATCTCTACGGTAGAACAGGCATGTTGGTAAAAACACAAGCCCCTGTGGGCCACTTAATCCTTAATGAAGGGGAAACATTCTTATTCCAGTCTTTTGGACTGATCAGCCACTTACTGAGTATGTTGTTGTTTGGACTTACTCTGACATTAAGTACATCATTTGCAGAAAACTGAGGAGGAAAAATTTGTTATGGATACCTAAATTATCTTGGCTTTTGGAATTCAGTCCACAAAGTTCGGTAAGGTTGAAACTGAAGATTAATCTAAACAGATTCTATTAATAGTGTTGCTGCTAGGAGACTGAGCCTGAATTCTCTGTACAACAGCTGATGTGTGCTCTGAAATATGTTTGGTGTTGGTGCTTGAGATGTAGATTTGGAGGTGGGAAAGATTCTTAATGCAAGGTTTCATCACAGGGGGATTATTTCACAACAGAAAGGAGGATTTTTTTTTTTTAATTTGCATGCCTAGAAAAAATGGCTGATGCTGCTTCATCATGGGCTTCACTAACAATGATTTTTATTTCTCTGATATAGTTTGTCAATGTCTGTATTACTGTTCTTGTGCCATAAATCTTAGAACAACCACCTGTGATAGTAACTGCTACAAAATATTTGTAGGCTTAATCAGTGTCTCCATCAACCACTTTCATCTCAGTGAAAAGAACAGAAGAAAAGAACAGAAATAGCATCTGCTGAAGTGATAACTTGAGGTCCTGTGGCAGCCATTGCTTTCTGACCTCCTTGCAGAGTTTCCTTCATAAGGAGACCCATTTCCAGAGCACAGCTTTGTTTCAGGTGTGTGGAGAGCCTGGAGGTGCTTGGCTAGTGGCCCCTGGCAATTGACCCTGGAGGCCTTTGCCTTTTCTGCTGGGATCCTTTTATTGCCTTCCTGCCTGACAACAATGAGCTTTTAGTTCTGACACTTAGTGAGATTAGACTTTATATAAATGGCCCTTATATAAAATGCAATAGAATGGTAAAATTGCCTAATTAGTAACACACAAAGCAGACTACATAATTGCATAAGTGAAAACTACAGATGTGAATACCTGGGCATGCTGTGTGATGTTATTGTAGGAAGCCTAGTTATGGTTTCTGTTTTTTTCATGAAAAATGTTTCTTGAGCAAGTTCTAATCATCTGACTCTGCAGAAGAGATTAAACCAAAACTGACCTTAAAAGACAATAGAAACTGTTAATATACTGTTAGGCCAAGTTTAAAATGGCTTACCAAGGGTAAGCTGTGTCCAGATGAATCCTCTCTGATGGGTGAGAACCAACCTGCTAGAGGTCTAGTGCTGAAAAGCACTGAATGTGACAGTTAGAGCTTGCATGCTGCTTGGATGATTCAGATATTGGTATTTCCCAGCTTCACAGATATCTGCAAATGTTACATTCCTAGTTTTTGCTTTAAAAAAGATATTTCTATTGAGCAACTTCTTATCTCTCCTTACTATTTTTGGTATTCCAACCAAAGATGCCCAGATTGAATACTGTATAAGGCTATTTACTCTATTTAGACTGCTTCCTAAGGAAATGCCAGGCTTTTGCAGTTGCCCTGTCAGCTGAATAATTCCTGAATTCATTGGTCAGTTTTCACATTTGAGAAGAGAGCTGGAAGCCTGAAACAGCATTGCTCTTTCAGAAATGGAAGGGTGACAAAAATGAACATTTCTGCTCAGGAAAAAGCAGCAGCACTTAGGTGTTGCACATCATTTGGCAGGAGCTGACCAGTGAATTGGACAGGTCATCTTTAGTTAGATTTTTCTCTTTATATATGAAATATATACGTGTATATCTATAAAGCAATGGGAAGAGCTGTAAGAAATATCTGAGCATGTCAAATGAGACCAAGTGACAGAGAGGAGACTACCTCAAACCTGAAACAAATTTCCTCTGAAATAATGGCTGCGGTCCTCGGGTTGTTTTTCTTTGGGGCTCATCTCACTGCTTGAAGTCAAAGAAAACAAAGTGCTGTTTGATTTGATATTATTGCAGAGAGGAACTTCATGGGTCATCAAATCCAGCACTATGAAAAATGTGCATTCAACCAAAAGCACAATTAATAGATGTACCTGCCCTTCATCTTGTGTCTTGAACTGCTTCAAATTTCTGATAGCTCAGATGTCTTGCTTTGAATGAGAATGGAACATTTTACTGTTGGTGCTGAATTATGAGCTTGCTGACTCTGTCTGCCCTGAGCTTTACTGTCAGTGCCACAAGAATGCTGGAATAGATAAGAAGTGATGAATGAGTAGTTCTTAGGGTTTTTTCCCTAAGCATCTGCTGTTGGCCACTGTCAGAGACAGGAGGCTGAGCCTGCTGAACTCACGCTCTGGTATCAAACAAGTGTTATTTTCTTAAGAATTTTGCAAATCCTCTCTCCCTCTGGAGGAGAGGAAGGAGGGGGGTCCTGCATGACTGAGCTGCTGTAATGCATCGTGCTTGGGCCGAGGAGGAGGAGGGCTGCAATTTCCAAACAAAGCATTCGTGTTGCCTCACGTTGCCTCCCTTCACCCCAGGACTGATGGCTGCACATTGTTCCTGTCAGCCTCGCTCCATTAGCCCTTGCACTTTCTCAGGGAAGCAGCTTTGGAAAATGGTTTTCTTCCTCCATCATGCTCACGTGCCAGAGAATATCTGTGGAAATAGGAGGCTGCTTCATCACATTTGTATTTTGAAGCAGAACTGGAAGCTGTGCAGAGAGATGATCAGACCACCTTGGATACAAAACGTTGGGTTTTACCTTTAACTTTGCAAAGCTGTCTATGTCTTAGCCAGAGATTCTGGTTTTTTGTTTGAAAGGCATGACTGAATGTGAAAAAGGCTGAATTGGGACTTGTGTATACAAGGTTTAAGATGGTAAATGATTGAATCTGCCATCTAATTTCTGAGTTACTGGGTGGGTCTTTAGATTTCACTTGTGCTAATGTGACCAGTTTGAACATCTGAAATTGCAAATAAACAAGTTAAGCTTGGTGCTATGAATAATAATGTTTTTACCATAGTTTCTGAGTTTGCTGGTTTATTGGTTCACTGCTCTTCCTCCCTCCTTGATTAATTTGAATTTCTAAAATTTCCTGACTTTGAAATCCATGAATTTAAAAAAACTGATATTATAAACACTTGCACAGACGGCATCACTTTGTCTTTTGACATTAGAGCTTTGTGAGCAATAAAAACATGGACATAATCCTAGTGCATCTGTTTCTAACTGGATGGTGAGTCCACACCTGATTTAATAATGAAATAAAGGGAGGCAGTGATTTGTATCTGAATATCTAGTGCAGATATGAGTGGAATAATCTCTCAATTAAAGTTTTAATTCTTTTCCTTTGTAAATATTCCAGTTTAGTAGGTTTGGGTCTTAAACTTTTCCATTACTCCTTAGGGGATCATGTTGGATGAGCCTTGGACAAGGAACATGTGATGCTCTTTAATATTGACAGGTCTTGAAAGCTCCTGAATAGATTAAATGTCTTTTTGCCTTCTTAGAGATGGCCTTCTTGCCCTTTTTAGAGTTTGGATCTAATCCAAGAAAAGGCTAGGACTTAGCTGCATACAAAACCTGACTACTGGCTCCTGAATTATGAATTGAAACTTCACATAACAGAAATTTGAGGCCCAGTAGTCTAAACATAAAAGTTGCCTTGCAGTGTTGTTTTTGAGTGAGTGCAGGTAGTTTTGCTGGTTTTTTCTGTGTAGCTTTTCCTTCCCTTCCTGTTTCATTCTTACTTGTTTTAATACATAATTGTGGGCATACAATACATAGTTGAGAGGCTCTGGTACAGGAAGCTTTCAAAATACATGTGAAATTTGGAAAACATAACTCTTTAACTTCATGTTTAAAGGTACAGTGTGATAAGGGTCTAAGGGAATGACTGCAAGATTATGTAAATGTGTATATAATACCAAACTAGCTTTCATACTTTCTTGTCCCCTGTAATGTTCAGGGGAGATTGTAATACTGATTAAGTATTCCCAAGTGCTAATTTTGGCTAGAAAATGTCAATGTTAATTTAATTACTTAATGCTTCTGTCCATCTCATCATCGTAGCCTTGATTGACTTCCTTTTCTTTCTCCAGTCTCAAATTTAATATTGAAGTAACTCAATGTTTACTTCATATCCAACCCTTGCTAGAATGGTATAGGTGTGCATGCCCACAGGTATACCTGAAAGTCTCTGTAGGATCTGGCACAGATTTAAAAAAGGAATAAGTAATTATCTTGTTTCACTGTCTCTAACCCGTGGGCACTACCATATCCTGGTTGATTAAAGTACATTTTTCTGGAAAGCTGATAGTTTTGATCTAATGACACCAAGTGAAGGATTTTCTATTTTACTTCTTGTTTTCTTCCAGTAACTAATTGGCCTCACCCATAAATTGGTATCATGTTTCTAATTTGTCTTGCTTGAACTGTGCAGCAGCTTCTAGGACTGAGCCACACTGTGCCCTCCTGCCTGGGTAAAGAGTCCTTTAGCATCTCCTCAGGATAAGTTCTTGCTGTTAATAATGGTCCCTTCCCAACAGAGAGAGTGTCTCCTATAGAAACCTCTTGTTTCAACCCTCAGATTTTTTTCATGGTGGCTTCTTTTCTGCCACCTTCAATTTTCCAGTGCAAATTTAAAAATTTGTATACTAAGATTTGGATGTAATACATTCGTGGTGCCACAGAATCACGTCCTGGCTTTCTGTTCCCTTGTTTCAGAAAGCTGAAGGCTCTGTGAGTCATTTATTCATTGTGCTGTGGCAGTGGCTGTTCCTGAGTCACTCACCTGCCAGGATGCTGAAGTTCTTCAAGACATCCTCTTTCCTGGAGCAGTTGCCTGTGCTCTGTGTTACCCTAGGTGTAGCTCTGTCTCTGGCTTTGCCTGTTTTAGCAGATGTCAACTGAATGTGTGCACATTTTTCTTTCTTCTTCATACTTATTTTTTATTTTATTCTGCCAGTCTGTGTTAGCAGAACATTTCTTCCAAGAAATTGGTTATATCTAGGCCTCAGCATTTTTATGTATCTGCATGAGCATTTGGCTAACTCTGATTAATGCAAAACCAAACTAAAGCAATTTCATTCCCCAGTGACTTTATGCTGTCAACTACTTTGAGATCTGTCAGTTAGCCAACCCTTAATCCATTTAGCATGTGCTTTATTGACACATGAGCCAAATTTGTAGTCAGAATATCATGTGGTGTAAGTCACGTGCCTTGAAAGTCTTAAGTACTCAATCAACTCTGCCAGCCAAACTCAAGATTTCAAATTCTGAAATCAGTTTTTTTTTGAAAAATGGTATCATAAACCCCTTGAGATTGCCATTAGTTGCAGTCCTGTCCTTTAACAGAAACCTATGCAATCTTTTCAGTTTCAGTCCAGCACTGTTTTTGGACAAATGAGGTTCCAGTGGCCAAGGCATGAAGTTAGCAGTCATTTCTTCTGGGAACTCTGGAGAACTGCATCCATTGAGATTTACATTTAAAAATGAACTCATTACAGGCTGAGTATCAGTTAAAAACTGCAAACAGGCTGGAAAATTTTGGAGCTGATATATTAAGTGTTGGGTGAGGAAAGTGTTTCAAATAGATCACAGGCTGCTGGCTTCCATCAAAACATTAGTGACTCTTGTAATTGTGCTTCTGTGTTCCAAGTGCCTGTCAGAGGTCAGCATCTCTGGGAACAGCAGTGTTTGTACTTGATGTCATTGTTTATGCTTTGATTCACAAGTCTAGTTTCTTCTTGTGTTTTCTTCAGTGGAAAGAGATGTTGTTAATTAATGTTCCCAGATAGGAATGCCCATCACAGTTTAGCTAAACATAGCAAGCACTTCTTAATAGGAATGCCCATCACAGTTTAGCTAAACTTAATGTGCATTTCTTAAACCTTTGAACTCCTTGAGTGGAGAAACCGGCCTGGCCTGATAATCAAAAATTAATCTGGGGCTACTGCAGATTTCATCTTGATCTCTTGTTTTAGATTCTCAAGTTCAGTGGCTGTTGCAGCAGCTTCCCAGGACCCAGTGACTTGGGAAGGGGATCTCACTGTTAACATCACACACTGAGGGTTTGGGAGAAGAAGTAGAAATGATCTGATAACTTTTCTGCTTGAAAGATAATATTGAGGAAGCTTTGGCATATTCAAGGGCTTCCCTCTTTGCAAATTTATATTGCTCTACTGTAATTTCAAAAGAAGAATCTGTTACACTGTAGGAAGAACATCATGGAGTTTAAAATCAAGTCTATTTTAGTTTTGCATAAATCCATCCTTGCTAATCTTAATCTGCCTTTACTAATCTTGCTAACCTTCTGCAAAATTGGAAAAGGACGGTTTGAAATCAAAATTGTGCAAATTCAAGTCAAAACCCACTTCCTGAAGCCAGCTGGTATGCAGTCAGTGCCCTTTACTTGCTTCTGATGGAGGTTGTGATAACTTGAATTATCCATGGCTGATGTCTTTATCACAGCCTCGGTGCTGTAAGGTGAGGGAGAGCCATCTGCTCACAGCAGGGTTAATCCAATTGATGGCCCATGAACACAAGCTGCTGCTTCATGGATCTGCCTCTCTGAGTGATGGAGAGGCCGTTGCTGTCACATCACTGTAGAGACAAGCATGTGGCTCACTGCTCTTGAAAAATGTCCCCCAGGATGCCCAAGCTTCATTTTCTACACCAGCAGCAAAAGAAAGGCTTGTTCAGGGTGTTCTCACCTACGGCTTGTACCTCAAGAAAACAAGGCTGGAACTAGAACCCATAGTATGCTCAGTATTAGCTCAAAACTGAACCATGGATTAAATCTTGTTTTGCTTAAGGAGTGTAATAAATATTTATTTTGGGGAAATGGCAATGTCAGCAGAAGACTTAAATACAAAGAAATAGTTTGAGATTTCTTCTTTTTCCTTTTAGTTCCTTTGAGCTTTTCCTTTAGGGTTTCATTATTAACAATGAAATAGCAAACCTGCTCAAGGGCAGAATTGTACTCTGAGAATCATAAGCTTGGTTATAAAAACAATTTTTTCCTCCATAGTGTACCAGATAGCTTAAATTTTAACCCTGTAAAGCAGGATCCATGAACTGGGCCATATGAATTTTTGCTGATAAGGTTTTGAATTAATCCCATTTTGTACAGACCTGTGCTTGCAGAAGCTTAAGGAAATTCATCACAGTTGCAGATTGTTTTCCAAGTAATATCCTCATGGACTGTGAAGCCTATCATTTTATGATAAATACAAAAAGGTTTTGCTTAACTTCATTTTTGAGCCACTCCATCTCTAATCTCTGTTGCTCAGTTTTTAAGTAGGCTTTGGCAGTCTGGCTGAACTACAGTAGTGCTGACATTGAAATTGCACAGTACGAGGTGGGGGGAGGGATGTTAGAGGAGGTTCACTGTAGACACAGCTTGGATTTTTCCTCCCCTTTGATACAGCTGAAACTCTTACTTCCTGCACAGACAAGCAGTCAGCATGATTTTTGAATATTTGGGTAGAGGATAATATACAGCAAAGCAATTTAACTGTAATCCCTAAGGATGGGATAACAAATAACATTCCTGCTGTACAGGCAGCTAGAATTATTCAGAAGGTGTAAAGGGGCTTTAATGTTATGAGGAGCTGCCTGTAAAGGGTGCTTTTGAGTAGGCACATCTGTAACTTTGCAAAGGAAATCAGCAGCAGGCACAGCCGAGGCTGCTGGGCTGTTCTCTGTGCTGAGGAGGTGACTAAGCATCTGCAGCTGCTGGCAGGTGTGCTCAGAGCTGCAGGTGTGGCTTCCAAGGCCGCTCTGCAAAACAGGCATTTGCTCACAGTGATGGAGGCATTGTTATCACTGCTCGTTCCACAGCAATCATTGTTGAGATTATAGATTGGGTAAATATTTTCCTTTATATCAGTGTTAGTGTCTTTTGATCTGCCTGGGTAAGGGGCAAGGACGGTGGTTCTGGGAAGAGCTGTAGTGGGGAACTGGCTCTAGGGTATTTGGCTCAAGGCTGTTCTGCTCTGTGGGGCTGTGCCAGGGCTGAAACAGGAAGCAGGGGGACATTTGGGCCAGCATTTAAGATGCGACTGCCAAAATCTGTGCCAAAGCATGAATGGCTTTGATAATCAACATTTCCATTTTAGACATGGGTGCCTATTGCTTACTGTAAGCAGCAGACACTAAAGTTTGAATTTCTACAGGTTGAACTACTTTGAGATAACTGCAAAGGGTAGGGGTTGTGTGGAGAGATACTGATATTCTGTTCTTGTTTGTACACCTGAAGAGAGAACTATCCAAGCATTTTTTGTTATCTGGGATATGAACTTGCATTACATATGTGTCTCTGAGGCAGATGACAAGCTTTTACTAAAAAAAACCCTAAAGACATACCCAAATCTTAAAACTCACTGATTGTAGCATCCATCCGAGGCAGCGTTTGTTATAAGTGATTGTGAGTTGCACAGGAGTGTGGTGGCCTGTTCCTTTTTCCCTAGTGTGGGTTTTACAGTCTGTGGTGTGGTGTTAAGCCATGGCAGAAGGGGAGCTGTGGCAGCGTGGGAAGCGAGCAGGATGTTGGCACACAGCAGCTGCAGGCAGGAGCTCCATTCCCCATCCATTCAGAATCAGATGGCCCAAACCCACCCCAGGTTTATCCATCTTTCTACAGGCTTGTTCATATTTCTACAGGTTTCTGTCCAAATCCTTACTTCTTATTGTCATCTAAGTTATTGTAGTTACAGAATGAAGGCTTATATGACAAATAGCAATGAAATGAAGTTATGAAGTGGGTGCTGTTAATTTCAGTTATAGTCATTAATAAGCTTTGAAGAATAAAAGGCTTGGGGTTTGTTTGTTTGTTTTTTCCCTAAGAAGGTATAAATGAAAAGTGCTCCTTTTAAACAGATGGATGTGTGAATGATCAGGAGGTAATCTGATCTATAAATATAAGTGGAATTTTGTCTACTGGCTTCAGGCCAAAAAGCAATAGGTTTAAAGATAATTTTAAATTTAAAAACTCCTGCTTTAACTTGAAAATAGTTTTTCCTCTGAACATAATATTTCAGTGAATGACCAGAGAGGCTCTTGATGAGAATTGCTGTTAAACTGAGGAGCTCTGTCAGGCATGCAGATCTGGAAGTCGCAGCATGCAACTCTACCCTTGTTGCCAAAGTTCTGCAGGCCAAATTATTCCCAGTATGACACCTAAAAAACTTAATCTGTGTTGATGTGTCTTTCCTCTTACAGTGCTCTTTTGCAACTATGAGTTGAGCTGTGCTGGGTCCACCTAGCCCTATATCCTGTCTGTGACTGTAGCCAGTAGCAGTTGCCTGAAAAGGAGAGTTGGAACAAGCCAGATGAGATGCTTGGCCAGAATACTGTCCCTGATTCCCACAACTGCAGTCCAGAGTGCTCTTAAATCAGCAGTGGTGCCTTCTTTGCACAGTGTCAGGCAAGGATCACAGAGTTGTTGCAGAGTGCCCCGGCAGCACAGCTCGTGCCAGGGCTGGGTCTGCCACCTTTGGCTCCTCTTGTGGGGGAGTCAGGAGATCCAGCCCCAGCTGTCTCCATGGAGAAGCTGTGCTGGTCCCCAGCTCAGGTGAGCCTGTGGCTTCTTTGTCACCAGCAGGTCCTGGGCAGCAGTCCTACAGCACAGCAGGCCTGGGAAGAGAATTTGCTTTCCTGAGCTTAAGCAATATGTTTTAGGCATAACCGAAGAATAATGGGTACTTAGTCTAAATAATTGTTGTAATAAAGCTAAATTAATAAAGTTAAGAACACCTTCTGTAGTCAAAAACTATTCAGCTAAAGCAGAGAGTTGAACTATGCAGAGGAAAGCCTTCTCAAATAAAGCAAAGGGCAACAGATGTTATTAGGATCTGTTTTACTATCAGGAGTGCTGATCCCAACGCTGTTGCATTTCTATGCTGTTGCTTTTCTTCCTGGGAAGGCTGTGAGAGTCATATGAACGGTGCTTCCTGCTAACAGCCCCACTGTTGAAAACTTAAGAGAGCTTTTCAATTTTCCAGACTTCTGGTGAAAGCCTCTGATCTGCGTTACACAATCGAGCCTCAGTTCGTGCCTGTCAGAGGCCAGTAGCTGGTAACATGTGGGCAGCTCCAGTCTGCCTCTGAAAGTTTTTGTTCAGTGTGTGCCTCTGCTCGGCCCCATCAGGCCCTTGTATTTTTCAAAATGTTAAGTACTCAGCTTTGCTCCAGTACATTATCTCACAAATCATCTATTGTTTGGCCCTTTTCTGAAGAGCACATTGTGCGTGGTGGCACAAACCACGGCCAAGCCGTGACTGCAGTGCATGCAAAGGTGCTGTGGGCTGGAGCTGGTGCCACCACCATTGGGTGGTTTGGGACTGTCTGGGTCAGGGGTGCTTTGGACTTGTTCTTCTTGGCCTAAACTTGTCAATGAAAGCATAAAGTACTGTGGCTTTGTTCAGTGGGGACAAGCGGTGACAGGTACATAACGTTCCTGTTCTTAGAGTTGTCAGATGGAAGGGAGCTAATATGATAACCCATAATATTTTGTCTTCTGTGATCTTGAGAGATAGCTGTGCTTGTGCATCTTAATTTCCACTGGAGAGGGTTGGAGGAAAGTAAACCAATCCGTGTTAAGGCTCAAGTCCAGTCTAGCCAAACTGCAGAGTTTTCATCAAAGGCAGGAAACAGATAGATGGGCACAGCTGCAGGAGGAGCTGCAACTTCTCTGGAAAAACTGCCCAGGCATGTTCTGCAAGCAGGGACACCAGACAGTGCTGCTGTTCTGCACAGGGCCTCAGCTCTGTGCCAGTGGACTGATGGTCCCACAGCCCCTGCAGCTCAGGGAGATGCCATTTCAGGGAGGAAGCTGCCTGGCATTTCTCCCAGCACTGTACACTTGCCTGTTTCTAGGATTTGCTCACTGTTGTAGAAGAAGAAAAGTGTATCTGAGACTTACTTATGTTTCCAAGTCTTAAATCTCTGGAGTGTGCTGCAGGCCCTGTCCTAGGGAGCTCAGCCTTACCTCCTTTGCAGTAGCACCTCATTGCTGTGTCCCTGCTGAATTCTCCATTTCAGAGTGGACAGTTGCATGATAAAGAGTTCTTGTACCTTGGTGGGCTCACAGAGGCAACCAGAGTAACCTGCAGGGTACACTGGGGTGTTGTTTCTTATGTTCTTTGTGAGACAGAAAAGAAAGGAAGGTCCAGCCCTGTGTCCCCAGTGTGTGTCACCCAGAACCAGTGTGACAGTCAGTCATTGCTCCTGTGAAAAATGACTCAGTGCAGGTTCTTTATCTGGCACCTTCAGGCCTTGACTCCTCCTATTTATTTGGAAGGTGCAAATATTAGCTTTCTTCTAGAACAGATCTGTGTTATTGTTATTTAGAAGGTTTCTTTTCTTAAGCAGTTTAGGTTTTTTTCTTCTTTTGTGTAGTTTTTGCAAAACTCAAAGATTTTTCCAAGCAAGAAGCCCACATAAGCACAACTGTGTAGTGAGGAGAACTTTTCTCAGCTTGCTTTCCCTTTTCTAAAGACAAAAGAGCCTTATTGAAATGTGCTTCCTTTCTGACTGCTAATGGCTTTTCCTTCCTTCCTCCTAGAAATGAGCTTAACATTCTCTCATCCTGTTGAGTATAAATTTCAGCCGGGACTGTTTGCCCTGTTGAGGTGTTGACTCACTGGCTTTGAATGGAACCTGTGACGAGGTAGGGAAAAGAGAAGGCTTGGGAAGAAAGAGTTTTTCCAGCAGTTTGGTGGTACATGGGATCAATTTTTTTAAAAAAAGAAGGGCAAGGTGCTATTCATTTTAGCTCAAATACTCTTATCCTCATTTTATTTCTGGATACTTTCTTATGATGGATCTGGATAAATTCCAGGACATAATACACAAAGTAGATAAAGGAAGAGCTGGTTTGTGCTCAATAACAATGTTCCATTTTAAGCTGTGTCAGGTTAAAGAGGAAAAAAATATAATGCCATATCACTCAAATACATTTGTCTCCTGGAGGAATGATGCTGAAATCTTGCTTCAAAGGCTCTGTGTGGGAATTATGTCCTGAAGCCTGGATATTCTCCAAGGCTTAATTAAGCTTTTTCATAGAAACCCTAAACTTTATGAACTGGACAAGCAGACCTCTAAATTTGGCTCTAAGTGCAGAGAGGGTATTGTTTCTGCACACTCTGATTAGCAACACTGAGCACAGACATACACTTTGGAATAATTAGTAAAATGGATGGGAATTAAAGCAAGCTTTGCTCTGAAAACAAACCAGATGAGCTAAACAAGTCACCTTCCTATCTGCATTTTTCTCTCTGAAGTAAGGTTTCATTTTGTGTGGTGTTGGGTTATGTCATGTGGGATGTATCTTCTCTCTCTGTCTTCCCTCCAGAAACTCTTTCTGGTCTAAAGTCCACAGTGGCACATTTGAGACAAAAATCTGCATCTCCTCCCATATAATCTTGCTCTGCAAGATGAAGAAGACAAGGCTGAGCAATGACATTAAACCAGCAAGAGTAAGGTTAGGTTGGTGCCTCACATGCACTTCTGACAATCTCAGAGAAATCTGAACCCAAATATCTTTGTTACTATCATTATCTATGCTTTGGGGGTTTCTTTTGTTCTTTTTTCCTCCTCCAAGCAATATGCCTGAGAAATTCTAAAATCAAGACTTGAATTATTATTGTAAGGCATCTGAGCTTATGTGAAAGCGAGCTATTATTCAGCTGGCTGAAGCAAAAAAGAGTGGAAGTTTTTTTTGTTTGGTAGAAAAGCAGGTGGGACTTCAAAACCAGTTGAAACCAATGTGTGCTGCTGCCTTCATGGATTTGTTTAGTTTGCAGTACTCCCTCTGGAGAGCCAGCAGTGCAAGAGGGTCACAAAAGTGGTTTAGAGGGTTTTTTGGTTGGTATTTGAGGTTTTGGTTGGTTTTTTTTAATTGTGCTGCTTTAATTGCAGATCATTTTTTGAGAGATAAGATTCTTCAGTAATACTTCCTTTTTAGAAAGTTTGCATGTAGGTGAAATTGAAGGGTTTGCTTGGGTTAAGAACTCTACCTTGATGGAATGATTCTTTATTTTTGGTATTACTTAGGATTTGTTTTATGTATCAGGAGATTTTTTAATACAAGTTTTTTCACAGTATCTTAAATAACTGTGCAAAAAAGCTGAACAAAAGTATCATTTGGACAGAGCAAGTTGTATGCTTTAATGTTGTCAGAGTTTTGTCAGTGTTGGGGCAAATTGCAAAATGTCTTCTGTTCAGAATTTTGTCCACCCAGAATTCCACTGCTGATTAGTTTTGAAACTTGCTGCTCAAAGGAATTTAAGAAAAAAAATCCTATGTAAAATTAAAAAAAAAAATTTGTAGTGTTAACAGAGAGAAATGTTGATTGACTTTATTTTTTTAATGTAAGTCATAACATTTAGACATGTAAAAATATAAGTGCTTTTTAAAATGCAAAATAGCTCCATGAGACTGCCTAACTCTCTGTGCATGACATCTCCAGGCTGCCTAAGTACTGTTTGCTTTGTTAGTGAGATGAAACAAGGATTTGAGAAGGATAGACAGTCATGGTCTGGAGAAGCAATTGTTACCAGTGAACTTTGTTTCTTGGAAAATGAGGCTCTTAGAGCTGGAAACTTTGGCTTTGACATATTGGAGCCCATGTTTCACACAGATGTGCAGGTCCTGTTCTGATGACCAGGAGTCACTTCACAGTGGATTTCAGTGAGCTGTTTCAATTTCCATCCTGCTTGAAATTGTGCACCTTCCTCCTGTCTGTGCTTGAATAATGAGGACAAAACCACAGGCTGGAAAGCAGCTTAACTAATCCAGGTTAAAGAGGCTGCAGTTTGGGATAGCTGAGGTCTCCTTACTATGGCAATTGCCTACCCAAGTGCAGAGTGTGAGTAAAGTGTCATTAAAGCATTCATAAGCCTTGCTGACCTGATATTGGAAGATTTTAATCTAACACAGAACAAATATCATCATCATCTTTCATATCTCTGAAAGCAGCACTGTGCTCCATATCTTTTATGTTTGATTCTTGCAGGCACTTTGAATGTGTATCTTATGCCCTGTATCCTGCTTTTGAATTTGCAGTGCAGTATCATAACACTCCATCTTTCAGTGAAAGAGCCGGCTGGAGGATAAAGGTTAGGGAAAAACCTCAGGGTTACACTCTCTGTCTGAGCTGCTTTAGAGATCAACCCAGCTGAATTCTAATTTAGAGAAGAAAGCTTCCCATGCTACACTTGCACTGTAAACATTTAGGGAGGTTTGTAAGAGTTGATCTTGAAGTGTCCTTTAGGCTGATTGTTCTGTTTTTATTAAAATTTTGCTTGTGAGAGCCCTTGAATACACATTAGTGAGGAGCGAGGTGAATAGAAGTAGACCACAGAATTCTGAATCTATATAGCATCATATACCAGGAGACTAAACTTTGTCACTAAATGTTGAACAACTCTATCCAAGCCTCTTCACACTCAGACTTGAAGTTCAGTAGTGTGGTGCTAGCCCATCTTGAATCATGTGTCCATCAAAAAAGTCAAGGTCAGGGCTGCTTCCCTGAGGAAGGATGTGTTGTTGTTTGGCTACCAGAGTCCTGGACAGCTGCTGGCTGAGCAGTGTCTGAGTGGAGGTCAATGCAGGGGTATTCCCTTTCTGTTTCTTTGTATTGAGCGTGGTTCTATGGACAGAAGTAATTTCAGCAAATCTAGGAGGATTTGGGTTCTTTCTCTGCCCTTTGGCTTAAGGCTGTAGTTATCTGTAAAGTGAAAATACCATTGTAAAAATCCAAAATCACAACCCTCTGTAACAGGTCACCAGCCTGCCTGTAAGGAAGTGGCCATGTGTGAGAGGGACAGGTCTGTCACCTGGGCAGGCAGCAGGGAAGTCTCATCGACTGCTTGGTTAATGGCAGCATCCTGAGCTGTCAGACTCATTAGGGACACACTGCTAATTTGGTCAGGCAAGGGCTGCCAGGCCGCATTGTGTGGGGTTAAGCAGCGTGAATAGAGCCCGTAAGCAAAGCTGCTGGAATCTGCTTTTGTGCTCCCTTTGGACGCCTGTCCTGCGCTTTTGGCTTCTTTTCCAGTTCAAAGTGGCCACGTGGACTTTTGGCACGGTGAGTGCTGTCTGTAGATGAGTTATAGATTGCAGAAGTGATCTAACTTGTGCTGAGAGGAGTTAGGCAGCTTCTCTTCTCAGCTATTTCTGCATACATACTCTTAGAGTGTCAATTCACTAATTCGTGGGACTTAATTAGAAATAGATTAAGCCCTTTCTCTTTAAAACCCAATTTGAACTGCTATAGGTATTTTCGTTATCATCCCTGCTCACATGGGCTAGGCACTGCCTATATAGCAATTAGAGTTTGCATTTCTTTTCTACTGTCAAAAGATAACCTTCCTCCCCTTCCCACAAGCCATGGAGTCCTGCAGGTGGGTTTGGAGGCCTGACAGTTGTGCCTTCCACAGGCACTCCAGCCCCTGGAAGAGCTGGGAGGTTGTGGACTGACCCTTGGGGCACGGGAGATTGGTGGTGGGGAAAAGCTGCCCCATGCAGCCTGGCTGGGTGGGTGTGCTGGCTCTGTGTGTGCCTGGCTGGAGCGATTCCTCATGGGATTATTGTGAAAGGTTGAGCAAGGAGAAGAGATTGTTTTCATCTCATAAAGAGAACAACCAGATTGTCTCACTGCTGTCTTTCCCCAGCGTGCGTCAGAATACTGTTAATTTAGGAGTTGGAACCCAGTGGAGGATTTTCTGATTCTCTACCATGTGTTTGCCTTTGTGACTCCAGTTTCTTTCTCATCCTTTGGGGATATTTTTCCCTGACATATTCAGCCTTACCAGAACTTCTTTTTTGTTTCTGCCAGAGAAAACACTGAAATTAATAGTTTTTGGTAACCATTTTTCTACATCTTCATCTGATTGATCTGATTATGTCAAGGCTGAGTCGAATACTCCATGAAGAGTTTCAAATGCTATCAGAACTGAAGCAGGAAGAGTTTCCCAGGAGACTGGCTGTGTGTGCCTGTGTGGAACAGACTTGGCAGGGAATTGGCCTGCACAGTTCCCTGGCAGAAAGCAGCACAGCTCCAGCACTTCTGTCACCAGATACCTGGGGTGATCCTGAGCTGGGAATAGACACCTGCTGGGTCAGGCTTTTTTATCACCCTGGGGGCTCCCTGCCCTCCAGAAACAAGGGGAAATCATGCCTCTGCCTGTTCATGTAAAGGGATATTGATGTAATGCAGTGCCCCATTTTGGGAAGCAGTGTTTTTCCAAGGGTGGAAAAATGCTTGCTCTGTGGGAGGGAATACTTCTTGCAAACAAGCACTGAATTTCCTCACTTTACTTTACTAGAGATTTCTGTTAGAAAATAAGGCTGGAGAGGGGGAGTTTGGAATGATTCTGGGAAGCTTTGACTCAGAAAAGGGAGAATGATTCATATTATTACTGTTATTTATTAAGAAGAACAGACCATGAACCTGATCTTTTACTTATCTTTGGAAACTTAAAGCACTTATGCAGTGACCCCAAAAGAGTTTGTGGGTTTGAACCAAGGTCATTCAACATAAAAGCTAAATCCCAGCTGTGGGAGCTGGCCCACAACATTTTAAGAAGATTTATTCCTATTACCTTCATACTTGATAAGTATTTCAATATCCTCAGTGCATCCCTTCTCTGTTTGTGAAGTGGGGTGGTAAATAAACTTGAAACTTAACCCTTTCTGTGCTGTGATAATGGTCAGTTTATCTCTGGTTATTGCTGGAGTCTCGATGTAAAAGGTCATTCATTTGAGAGTCAGTCTTGTTTTGATGGGGAGAATTCGATAACTGAGAAAAGCTATTTGTTTAGTAGCAATTAAAACCTAAGATAACCAAAAGTATACATTAGAAAGAAGGTTTTAAGCTCCATCTTAAGATAATACTGAGAACTGTGAGGTAATTTATATTTGTGTTTGTATTCTGTTACTATAACAAAAAAAGAAGTGCATCTTAAATGGTTTTAATTATGTTTGGCAAGAGAGTTTAAATAAGGAAAAATCAAAACTTGGCAGTCTATGTCCCACCTGTAACTTCATTCTTGTACTTCAGAAGGCAGTATAGCTTAATCTTTTAGCTAATTCCTTAGGTCAGTTCTTTAAAGAATCAATCAGAAAAGGTTTTGTCCATTTCATGAAAGTGGAAAGGCACTTGACTGTGGCCACACAGTTTTATCTTCTCCACTTGTAGTATCATACTGTACACCCCTAATACTTTTGGGTGTGCTGTCAGTGGCTGAGAGTCAGAGAAGTTAAGAGAAAGTTTTAACTTGTAGACTTTTACTTTTAGACTGGAACAAATATCTCCATTATCCTCCTGAAAAATCCTGTTAGCAAAGCAGTCCCATCATATCTAAGTTACTGGCTTAAATATTGCTTGTATTGCCTGTTAAAGCAAGCATCTTAATCTCAGCAGAGATTGAGAAGGCATGCAAAGACTCTGCTAGCAAGAAAAAATGGATAGAAAGGACAAATTGTCACAGCAAGAATAGAAACTTGAACTTAGACTGTATTTTACTGTGCTGGGGAAGGCAGAAGCCCTCAGCTTCCGTAACTGTGAATCAATCACTTCTGACCTACTCAACACCCATCCCAGAAGGATTTCCTTACAGGCTCAAGAAAACTGACTTATGTCAGTTGGAATAAACACACTGTGCAGAGTTAAGAGGTCTCCAAGGCTTTGGATAATCAACAGAAATCTTAATTACGTTCAACCCTAGAATTTATCAGTAATTACAGACATTTAGTTGATATGTAAGCAGTCCTGTGAGGTCACCAAAAAACATTTCTTGGATTATATCTATTAGTGTAGTTGAAACTTTTCTTTGCTTAAAGGTCCAAAGTAATGCCAGCCACATGGCCATGGAAGAGATGTCATAAAGCATTGAAAATCCATCAGTGTTTTCTTCATAAAGCTACAAAATAAACACATTGAACTCTCCTGTAGTCAATTAATGCCTGAAATCATCTTGTCCTGTGTCCTGTCAGAGAATCTGAGTAGCTGTTGTGGTAGAAATAAGATCTTTTGTCAGGATTGTAAATACCTTCCAAAACTGAGCTCAAACCGAGCCATGCACTCAAGTCCTGGAGTCTATGGGTGACATTACAAGGAGGGGCTGTGTAAGAACAAACATATGTCAAACATATTGTAGAGGTTTCTTCCTACTGGGCTTGGACTTCATAGCTCACTTAGGCTGCCAGAATTAAACATGATACACAGTTTGTGGTTATTGTGTCGTATTTCTTAATGCAGTGCCTGATGTACAAATCGAATACTGCAGCAAAATATGGAGATCTAGAGTTACCCTACCTAGTGACCTGACTTCTACATTGATTTGGCCTCTGGAGCTCTCCTTGGCTATCCTCATCTCCCTTCCTGAATTAGCAATCTCTGCATAAAGAAAATGAGCATCAAAATGATTCCCAGCAAGAAGTATCCTCCATTTCATGGAAACATTTTGTGAGCCAACATACTAAAATCCACAGTTCAGGCAGTACATCCCAAAGATCATTATTAAGTAGTGTGGTTAAGAACTGTTTTCCTGGGAGTGATTTTGCTGCTTGGGCAGATCCCTCACAGGTGCAGCCTATTAGGAAGTCCAGACTGCTTCCTATAAACAAGCAAGCAAAAACAATCCAAAGGACAGCAATGATCTGTTGCCTTGCCAGCAGGGAAAGTCCAAGAGAAGACTTGGACTTCAGTGGAAGTAGAATCTGGGAGGGGAAATCCATAGTCTATAATGGGATTTTTGGAAGGAACCGTTTATTCTGTACAAAATTGTCCAGAGCTTTTAGGAAGTTTAAGGAACAAGCAGAAATATCCAAGGAAAAGCTCAGGCATCCCAGCCTGGTTATTGAATTGAATGCAGCCCTCCCTTTGTATAGTACGGGTGGACCTGGGAAGAGATTTAAGTCATCTGCTATGCAAAGTGATTTACTTTGCCATAGCCAATTTCATCTGCAGCAGCCAACACTGATTGTTCAAGTGGGGTAACTCCAGCATTTGCAATCTGAGAATGCAGGCCCCTTTTTTTTTTTCTTTTTTTTTTTCTTCCTTTTTTTTTTTTTTTTTTTTTTTTTCTTCCTTTTTTTTTTTTTTTTTTTTTTTAATTGAAGATGATCAAAAGAGCCCCAGTTACAGGAACCTTCCTCACCTGAGAGACACAGAGTTTGGTAAGTAGATCTTTTCGAAAAGTCTTTTAAGAACACCCCCAGCTGCAGCCTGGTCATGCAACACTGATATGTTCCTCTTTTCTCCTAGGAATGAGAATTCAAGGACCAGCAAGAAGGTAAGCTGTGTAGTGAGTTATTACAAATTTCACATCCATTCTAAAAAGATTCCTCCTAGAAATCCTTTGAATATGAAATTAAAATACTCTTTGAAGTCAGTTGTCTTGGAAAATTTTCCGGTCCTTTTTTTTTTTTTACCCAGTTCATGTAGAATGTGATAATTTATTCTTTTGTTTCCTTGGCTGAGGGGAATTCAGTGTGTATTTTTGCTTCACCCCACTAGTTTGAGTGATTCATCTTGCCTTCCAAAGTGATTACATGTCCATCAATCCAACCACAAACCCCTTTTTGAAAACTCCTTTCTGCTGTTATATGTACTGAATAAATCCCAGCCAGACTACCTCAAATATATGTTTCTGTGACACAATAAAATGATTGCAGGGATTATAGCTCTCTGTAGCTGCAACTGAGAGCTATTTCAGCATTGAGCAAATAAACCAAACAACCTTCCCATTCCCCACTCCACTCAGTAAAACTACTGCAAAGTGTGTATAACCTGTATTTGATCTTTTTCTGCAGCATCCAGAAGAGTCTGTGGAAGCAGCTACCTGGAGCAGCCCTCTCGCTGTTTTCCACCTGCAGCCTCATGAACCTTGTCTCCAAATAGCTGCATTTGTGCTTTCTTCTGGCACTGAGTACTCTGCATGTTGTTAAACATTTTCCCATCTGGTTTTGACTCCACAATGGATTTCTCCTGAACTCCGAAAGCAGTGAATTCTTTTGAAAGAAAATGATCTGACTGAAGCAGAATACAATTTGAAGAGTTTTCCACATGCTAGTGCTATATCCTGGAAGTCTCCCTTCAGGATTAGTGGTTCCTCAGATGCTTCGATGGCCAGGCCTGGCAGTGCTCTGGCAGGCAGAGCAACTCTCAGGTGGCCTCCTTGGCTCTGGTTTTTCCTCAGGTTGTTTTCACTTCTCTTTCCTCGTCAGCTCCTCTTCTTCCTCTTTTACTTGTGGGTGTTGCTCTTCAAGAGCAAATTCTCATAAACTTACATCATGGCTGCTCTGGCTCCACCTTCTGCTCTTTGTATTTCAGTATTGCATTTCACTTGTTATGGCTTATTTTTAATCAAACCATATCACATTACTTTTTGGGACCACAGAAGTGTGTTTGACATGTTTAAGTTGCCACTGTGAGGTTCTTCTCCAAACAGAATTCAAACCATTATGTTGCAATCTGTACCAGAGCCTTTCTAGCAGCTGTGTTTATACAGCTTCTAGTAAAATGGGTCCCTGATTAGGATTTTTGAATAGCTCATTTACTGAAAAAATGATGTTTTGAACCAGATAAATCTATTTTAAAAATTGGGATAATGCATGATTAAAAGTTTTGGTTTGAGGAAATCAGTGGCAACACCCTGCCAAATTTTAGGCCCCAAACATCACCATTACTATTGTAAAGATTAAGTTACTGGATTTTAACTGGGCAAGAAGTAGTATTCTTTTGCTTGTTAAAAAAATTTCACAAATTGAAAATGTTATGTTCAGTCATCCAAAATTGTTGAAGTTTGGAAAATTAGGTGAAATTGAAGACAGGTTCTTTTTTTGAATTGTCAAGCAACAGTGATTTGAGGGCAACTTGATGTAGAATAGAAACTGAACATTAGGCAGTTCTGGGGTTGCTCCACAGTTACCAAGACAAGCTGTTAGAAAAACCAGACCCCATCCTCAGCTGAGAGACACTGACACACACCACAGACTCTGTGTGTTGGGCAGGTGAGTTTTCAGGGGCCTGCCTGCTCCTTCCGTGCCAGGCAACATCCTCAGGAGGGTGGAGAAGCAATAGCTGCTGTGCCTTCTGCAGGGAAGCCTGCAGGCTCTTCCTCCCACCGGTGAGACTGGAGGGAAAAGGTTCCTCATCTTTGCTGTTCCCCACAGTGGAGGTGGCAGCTGCATTCCCAGAATTCTGCAGGTTTGGTTACTGTGTTCGTGCTGCAGGTACTGGCAGTGTACAAAACCAGTAAGGCACATTAAGGCAGGGAAACACAAGTGCTGCTTTTGCTCCATTAAACTGGAACTCAGGATTAAAGGACCAAAAGCTACTTCGACTGACAAACTCCATATTTAAATGTTTTTTAAATTGTAAACTAAGAGCAAAGATTTCTGAGTTTGTGTCATGATCCATAAATCTAGATCTCATCCTTTGCCTCTAGACAAATGGTTTGTAGAGGAATTTGTAGTGGTTTGGATAAGTCAGCAGTCAGCCCTCTTAAGTCAGACATATATGAAACATCTGTGATTCTTTGAGGAATTTGGCAGACAATCATATACTTAAATCACATTTTCCCCTTTGAAAGTTGGAAATGTCCATGTATAAATTAGACACAGAAGCCACATAACTCTGCACTTGTGAATTAGACAAGGTATCAACCTGCTGTTACCTTGCAAATCCTACTGCAAGGTAAGAGCAAGTTGATACCTTGCTATAGTGAAAGAGACCAGCTTAAAGTTCTTTAAAACTGTGTACCTTTTTTGTGCCCCAGAATTAAGGGGAGTTGCTGCTAAATGGCAGGCTACTTTAGTGTTCAGAATTTGCTAGTTAGCCAAAAGACTAAGACTGAACTCAAAAGGTTCTTTGAGTAAAATTATACAAACCTCCTTTCCAGGCAGAATTGCTGAGTTACGTGCGTAGCTGTCACATGCTGGGCCCCTGAGTACATTCAACATGCAGTTGTGCAGAGTCTGTCTAGAATCATCTCATTCTGTAATGAGATCATGTGAATTCAAAGCATATTAAACTTAATCCTAGTTTTCAGGATTATACCCAGTAAATTTAAAATTATAGAGTATAAAAACTGCATAATGTTCTGACTGCTTATTATAAAAAATGGGGCCCAGCTCATTGTAAATCAGCTTTGGTTCTGCTACTGAAAGCAGAATTTGGTCAAGGGACTTCAGTGGGAGATTCAAGCTGATGTCTGGTGACCTTTGTCAAGCAGAACAAATGATTGCTATGTTTGCTAGAATTGTATTAGTGCTGGATGCTTCTGGTACAGCCTGAGCAAATGAAGTTTAAGTCTGGCTGCCTATCAGCAAACTTTGCCTTTTGATTGAGTCTACAAATGCTGTAGCCTGGACCCTCCAGGCAGGAATTGAGGCTCTGCTTTATTTGATACCAGGTTCTTCAATAGTTCCAGAAAGTAATTTTACTTGTAATAGAAAGGCATGATGAAAACAGACATAATCCTAAGTAATGTGTGAAAATCAAGTTCTGTGTGTCAGATTCCTGCATAGCACATGTCCTTTGATACACACAGGAGATGCCTAAACAACCAAGGAAGAGGCTGTCACACACATACAGGCTGCACCTCTGTGGTCTCCAACTCTGGAATGACAAAGCAGAGCTATCAACTATTTAAGCTTAACCCAGCTCATAGTGGACACAGAGCCAAAACTAGGCAAGAAATGCCCCACAAAAAAAGAGAAGCCAAAATTTGCAACTTGTCATTATCTTCTGTATGAATAACCTGTAAGAGCTGAAGGCTACATGATTCTGACTTGACCTCTGAAATGCTGTAAATTTACTGTGGAAGTGCCCTTGGTAGCTTTGAACTTGAGGATGTACAAGATTTCTTAGCAGCATTCAGTGACCTGTCTTGTGTGATGCTGAGCCTTTCCATGTTCAGCTCCCTGCTTTATTCTAAGGACAAGCTTAGTTGGAGGCCTTCTGAGGCAGAGATTTTTACTGTGCCTGATTGAGCAGCATCACACTGGAGGGAATGAAGGTGGAAGGATTGTCTTCCCCAAAGCCATTGCTGGAACAAAAATTAGCCACACTGGCTCCAGTATGTCACTGCTGTGGAAAACAGGTTCATTGTTTTCTTGCAGCACTTTCTGCCACCTCCTTTACTCTTTTTTCCTTTTTGTCTTCTGTACTTTGGCCTCATTGCTCTCTCCTCTACATCTCTCCCTCTGTTTTCACTTACTGTTCCTTTACACACTTAATCCAAAGCAATCAGTTCTAACTGGGTTTTTTCCTTATTCCTGGGAAACATCTATATCCTTTCTGTTCCCTTCCCAGAGTGTGTTTTTATGCCAGCACTGATGCATCTCAGCCAGTTTCAAGCTTCCCTCTCTTCCAGCTGAGCAAGAGGTTGATAGCAACAGACTGGGTGCCTGACTGGACTCAGTTCAGCATCTCCCCTTTGGATATTCTTGGTGGCTGCTGCCTTGCTCACCACAGCATGGTCCAGTTTCTCTCTCTGTGGTGGCAGTGGCAGGGAGGGTTGGCATAGAAAGTGGAAAGCAACCTGGCATCTTCCACAACTGTATTTTTTTTACCCCTTGAAGAATATAGGTTTCTTTTTAAGGAAGTCTAACCTGTTTGGAAGATATTCTTGACATTTTAGGGGTAATGCAATGTTAGTATTTCTCTTGCCAGCCTATCTGAACCCTTTCAGGAGGTTGTGGTGGGTTAGAGCTGATTGGCAGCTGTCAGTCACTGGCTGTACATTGTGCCAGTGTTTATTCTTAGGCAGGCTGAATTGCCTGATACAGCTCTCTGGAATGTAGCGGGAGGCAGTGCAGCATTTTCATTTAATTGCTTGTGGAGATAGCTGCAGGATTGTGGTGTCAGAAAATATTGCTAAATCTCCAGGGATTTCTTGGCATTTTGTTGCCACAATAAAGTCATAGTTGTCACAGTGGCTTAGTACAGACACCAATATATGAACACTTATTTATGCAGCCTGAAAATGTAGTGCAATAATAAAATACTCTATTTACATTTCTGCAACTTGCATTCATTTGAGTCTTTTAATGCTACTTTTGTCATTCACTGTATTGTCTAAATGCATATTTCTCATATATGAAATTTATAAAGATGTTAAGAAGAGTTGTCAGTAAAGTCACATTTTGCAACCAGTCTTAACCATGATCCTGCTTGTGGGTTTGTGTCTCTGTTTTTATTACCTAAGCCTTTCAGTTTTGGAAATCCATATTTATAAGGAATTTGTTCCACAGTAGAATTGCCATGGCATTGTTAATACCAAGATGACAAGTGGCCTGAAAATGAAGTGTTGAGCAAACACAAGCAGTTTCCACTTGAGCTTTCTTTGACTGTCCTGAAGCCCAGCCAGTCCATGTTGTGGAGCATTTGCAAAGTAAGATTGATGCAGTGCAGAGCTGCTGCTGAGTTACAGGAAGGCAGTCAGTTGAGACCAAAAAATGAGGATCCTATGTCTCCAACTTCCCCCTAGCCAGTTAAAAGTTTGCTTGCCTTGAGAATGTGAAGGTATCTGTTTTTCTGTGTGTCATCATTGAAACCTCCATGTTCAGGGTTATGTTCACTATATGCAAAATATTAGCCTGCAGGAGGGGTGGGGTTTTCCAGTAGAAGTTATCTTAGTTGCACAAGTGTGAAAACCACTTGTTCTGTATGGTGTTTTTGAAGATCCTTTTCTCACACTGTATTTGTGTCTGTTCCTCTTGTCTCCAGTGAGATGTTTCAGTTAAAGCGTTATGGTTAAGTCAGAAGAGCATCCACCCTGTCAGCAACATGTAGAATCCTCCAATTATCTTCTTATCCATGTCTGTGACACTAAACCATGAACATCCCTGCCAGGTTGCTCAGTCATTGTGGCCCAAGGAGGACTGCTTACATGAGTAAAAAATTCAATGTGATCTTGCAGTGCTGCTTAACAAAGTCATGGGCACACTGATTATGGTAGAGTATTACTAGAGGAGCTTTCCTCATGCTTATCTGTGCTTTTACTCCTTCCCTTTGTTGTTGCCTTGGTGCCTCTCACTTCTGGGTTTTTCCTTAGGAGGAGCTTTATGTCTCTGTTAGGATACATTTGTGAATTCACTGCTTTTTCTCCCGGAACTTAAACTGGAGAGAGATTTTTAGTATGTCTTACAGAACAGATGTGAAATCCAAGCTAATCAAACTAATCTGATGAAATAGGTTTTAGAATTAATCTAATATCAATCTGCTGCTCTGCAAAAAGCACACATCAGCAGTACTTATTGTCTGTAGCTATAAGAGAGGGGGAAAAAATCCCACATGCATTCAGTTTTTGCAGCAGCAAAGAGTTTCCTTAGAACAGTGGACATGATAATCACAGTGCAGTGTGTTAGCCTAAACTTGCTAAAAAAGGTTTGTGCTCAGACCCAGCCTCTCTGAGAAAGGAGAGACTGAGCTGAAAATGGTCCCTGGAAACCTGGCAGATTTGTGAGTTGGTTGAAGAGGAGATAAAATATGATTCTCAGGCTGTAATGAAAGATGGCTTTGGAGGACATGTGCATGTGCAAGGAGCCTGAGGGAGGAAGTGGAAGATAGGAAATTCTGTGCCTTTGAACACTGACAAATCACCTGGCTCTGCTTAATGATCTGACAGCTGCATCAACATTTGGGCTATTCATCACCTTTATAGATTCATAGCATTAGGTAGCACAACTTTTCTATCAACACATGATTTTTCCTGCCTGGTGAGCTGAAGAAAAGCTCTTACAGTACCTGCAGTAGGGGAAGCACACAAACAGGCAGGTTGTACTCCATGTCAGATTATGGGATTTATGCTTCTGAACCATTTTTGTCTGCCACAACCATTTCAAGTTTGAGACATTGATTTTGGAAACTGATATTTTGCTATTCATCATCAGAGATTTGCTCAAAGATTTCTTCTGATCAAATTATTTATGTCTTCATAAACTTGCCTCTCAGTAAGACTTCCCAGTGTCCCCTGTGTTTAGTTTAGGAATGGCTGAAGTTCATAAAAAAAACAAATTGAGAAGTTTTCATAGAGATAGCATTCATTTGGGGAAGCAGTGGTATCCTTACCATTTATTACTGGGAAGCAACTCTGTCATCACATTTGCTGGGAGACAGCTGTGTACAGCTGCTGGATGGAACTGGTTTTTAGAAAGTTGGTTTATAAGAAGTGATATTCATCACTTCTGCCAAGTGCTGCCAAGACCAATGGGTACACTGTAACATCAGCAACCATATTGAAATAAAAAATGAGAGGTCTTACAGTGTGTGGGGGTTGGATTTAATAACATTTTAAATGTTTTTGTGTGAAGGTGGTGGTGATGGTTATGGTGGTGCTGTTATATTGGTTGCTCATGTGATTTGACGTAGATAGAAATATAGCTCATAGAATTTGGGAAAGATCTTCCTGCTCATTGAGTCCAACACTTAATCCAGCACTGCTAAGTCACCACTATACCATGTCCCCGAGTGCCACATTTACATTTTTAAATGTGTCCAGGGATGCTGAGTCAGCCGCTGTCCTGGACAGCCTGTTCAAAAGCTTGACAACCCCTTCAGTGAAGAAATGTTTTCTGATACCCAACCTAAACATCTCCTGATACAATTTGAGGGCATTTCCTCTTCCTGGGAGTCTCCCCTCATTCTCCTTTCCTCCAGGCTAAACAACTCAAATCCCTCAGCTACTCCTCATAGGACTTGTGCTCTAGACCCTTCACCAGCTTCATTGCCCTGCTTTGGATTAGCTTTTGGACCAGGTAGGACTGTCCAGGACTTGTGCTGTTCAACTTTAAGAGAATATTAATGTATAAAGTGATGAGGTTTTATGGTTAACTGAAGAATGTGTGGAAATAGGGAGAGCAGGACTGGAAGTGGGGGCGTTCTGTTTACAAACAACAGACCCAGCCCCTGCTGTTTATAGTATGGAGTTTCTGTCCTATTTCTCTAGCACAGCAATGGTGAAAAGCCAGTCAGAGGCATGCTCTGATTTGACTATGCCTAAGAACTCTTTTGTTTTTGTTAAGTTTATTTGCGTATCTGAATTTGCCTAAGAGAGACCTACTAAGCAGTGTTTGAATTAAACTGTAGCTTTTGCCAGAATAAAAATGAATGTTATATACATGATGACAAAAACTACAGTTTATGCAAGTATCAAACAGGACTTTGGCATAACTAACACAGTACCCTATGCAAATATTCTTAGTTGAAAAGGAATTAATCCCTTTCCAAAGGGCCAGCACAAATCTTTCAATGCCTCATAAGCCTGCTTTTGAGGGAGCAGGTGCTTAGCAAGCCCTGAGGATTCTGATTCCCAAACTGTACACTGCAGTGACACATTCAAATACCTTAAAAACAAATTTCCAAACTCTTATTCTCTTACAAATTTAAATTCTGTATTTTGTGAATTTAGATATAATTTACATGGCATGCAGAAATTCTGCAAGAGCAGGATCATGTCATTCTGGAACTGAGCAATATCATCTTTAAGTTGGGGTCGGACAAAGCTGTAATTGAGGATTGGCCAGGTCCATTGCCAAGCTGCTCATTTTGATCATTCATAGCATGACACCCTTATTTTGTAAAAATCCTTTTGTTGGTGAAGACAGCAGGCAGGTTCTATTCTGTCCTCGAAGAAGGTGGCTTGGTGCCAGCGTCAGCAGCCAGCAATCCAAAGTGTTTTGTTTAATCACAAGATTAATTTTTCCTTTTATTGGCTTTCCCTTTCAATATCACCAAGCATGACATGTTGTAAAACAGAAACACTGGTTGAACAAGAGTTGGCGAGCATCTCTGAGCCCCCTGGCTATGTTGATAGCAAAGTGAACGTTTGGCTTGATGTGCAGCCAGTAGAGGCTCCCAGGAAACCAAACTGGGAGAACACACTTGTCAGTGCATGGGCTGTGTGCCTGGTGAGGAAGGAGGGAAGGGGAAGCAAGATGCACCTGGGTGGAAGAGCTGTACTGGGGCTCACGTGCTTTCCCTCCTTTAACATTTCAAGCATCTGTGGTTTCAGTAGCACATCAGACACCTGAGTTTTTGTGCTGTAGATCCAGTCCACGGATGGTCTGTGGTTCCATTAGAATGTATTCATTTTGGCCTTAGTGTGGCCATATGCAAGCTGGCTTCTAAAAGGAAATGGCTGAGGATCCAAATCAAGTTAAAGATTTGTACTCATCCCCACTGAATACAAGGACTTGTGCCTTGCATTGAATCACATAGGAAATAATTACCTTTTTTTTTTTTTTTTTTTCAGAATGATGTTAGATTCAAAACTTCTTTATCCTCATAATTTTCAGCAGTGACTGGATGACCATACCTGGTATTCTGAGTCATCGTGTAGAAATCTGGTTATGGATGGGAATGCTTATTGTGGAGAGGCTCTGTCTGTCTGCTCCTGTATCTGCAAACAGCCACATCTGTTCATCTTTAATTAGGGGACTCTGGTGATCTTGGAATGGAAAATTTAGCAGAGTTTGCTGTGAGTGCAAGAATGGATAACTGCTTGGCAAAGAGTTGTGAACTTCCAGAACCCTGCATTTTGAGGGTTATTAATTTTTTTTTTTTAATTTACATGCTTCTTTCTTTCTACAGTGTTTATTTAACCTATGAATATTGTATTCCCAGTGGTCAGAGACAGATGGTAGGACTTTACTGAGTTTAGAGGAAGGTAAGTGTACCTTCAGGGTAGTGTCCCTTTCAATTAAGAGTTCTGGTTATGGATTTGATTTGACATCTTCAGCATAATAGCATGGATTTGCATATACCTTTTTCAGCCAAAGTTGATTTATTAGCTTTTCACAATCAAAGAATAGGGCAAACAATAATGTTAATCTCCTATATGAATAATACAGCTGCTAAAAGATTAGGGACCACTTCATGGTACAGTCAGATGCTGCTGGTAATTTGTCAAGGACAGGCTCCCCTGACAACAAAGGTTAAAGATTGCTGCCCTGCCCCGTGGTTGTTCCAAGTTCCCATGCTATAGAAGCTGCTCCTGTCAATTGCTTCTTCTGCTAGAGTTCCTTCTGCAGTGAAACTATTCTGTGATTGATAATCTTGTGAAAATATTTCAATAACTCTGAAGTAAAAATTCACAAATGTCACTTTTTCAAACTGACACCATGTGGCAGCTCTCAAGGAAGCAGCCTGATTTTTTGTTTCAAGGATTAAACTTCTAAAGCCCAATTTCCACTCTCTTGCCTGCTCTCTCAAGGAGTTGAAACTTGAGGATGGGGGGATTATGTACAGTTATGCATTTGTGTAAATATGAAACATTGACTGGAAATTGCAGGAGGAGACTGCAACAAAACAGCTGTCTTTGCAAATTTAGTATTTACTGCAGAGTTAAACAAAATGCCTTATTGTTTAGAGCATTATTTGCCTTGGGCATTGGCTTAGACAGACGCGTTGGCTGAAAAGAATTTCCTAACTCCCTTTTCCATGCAGCAGAAGATTAAGTAGATAATAGCAACAATTGGCTGTTTTGATCTGGCCTTGACATATGTTCCAAGCATCTACTTTATGATTCAACTACATTATTTTTCTCTTTCATGACTGCAGCATTTTACTCCTGCTTTACCATTGCTGCCACTTATGAGCCATCAGGGGCTTCTTTCTGAGCCTTCTTTCTGGTCAGAAGTAAACAATTATAAAAGATTCTTGCTGCATAGTATGTAGATTCTTTATGCACAGGGAGTATTCCTGACACATTATTAAGTATGCAAAGTTTTTCAGAGTTAAGAAAAAACTCCATTGAAGGTAACAAGTTCAAATCAAAAGTTAGGGGAATTACATGAGGAAGATTTAGTATCCTTGGCTGTCAAAAGCCCAGAAGAGTTGTGATGCTACATGGTGGTATTGAAGTTTGGAGACAATGAATGGCAGAATATTTCTGTGCAGAGCTTTCCCCTGAAGTTTCTCTGGCTGTCCTCATGTACCATCTCACTGTCTGCTAGGAAGAGGCTTCTGATCAGCAATCTAAGTGGGTCACATAGGTTTCCTGCATCTTGCCAGGCCCCCAGGCAGCTGTATTCAAACCTTTTTCAAAATGCTTACTTGGTTTCTGAACAGAATTTATCAGCCAGCATGGAGCAGTGGTTTAACCAGTTCACTCCTTGATGCAAATGGAAGTTGTAGGAAAAGCTGTAGAAGTCCTATTTTCCTTCCTATGTGCTGCTCTGTAGGCAGGGCCAGCTGGTACAGCAGGATATCAGTGACAGTGTTGCTGCCCATCTTTTCTAGAAGGCGAAGGTTTTAGGCTTCTGTCTGTCCTTTTGACCAGGCTAAAGGCTGGCTCCAGCTGGTGCTCAGTTCCAGCTGTGCTGGAAGGTAGTTTTTTGATTCCTGTGCTCCTCTTACCATCCTGTTCCTGTCAGATCTTTGATCAGGAGGAAGGGATGCACTTATACCCAGGGAAAACTGTCTTCCTGTATGCTTAGGCAACGTGTAAGTGTCTTAGTCTGATTTATGTTATCAATGAATTGCAAAGTCCGTGTTGTAATTGGCTTAAATGTGAATATGGAGTAGAGTCTGACACAGTGGAGTTGCAGCGAGTGGTTGCCAAAGCTTTGAGGGGCCAGAGTTTGCAGCCACATTAACAGGGCATAACTGGAGATATCTGAAAATTGAGGGTGTATCTTTCCTTGACCCATTTTCCTCTCACACAGCTGTAGTGGCAGGAGATGAGGGAGCACTAATGATTATAATACCCACAGCACTGTGTTTCTTCATGCTTATTTAGTTGCTGTGTCTGAGTCCCTGAGCAGTCTGCACACACTGCAGGCACTGCTCCTGTTTCAAACCTGGGTGTTTCAACACAGAGCACTCAGAGACCAAGAGTTAAGGTCAGCTTTGCAGAATCTGCCACAGTGTGGAAGATCCTGAACAGCGAACTGGTAGAGTTGCTTCAGTTACTGAAATTAAAATACTTAAGCAAACTGACTAAATAGCCTTCTGCATCTGCATTGCAGATTTGCACTGACCTGGTAGATCGATGTTAGGCTTGGCTGTGCTAATACAATTTTTCTACCAGACCGCAGTTAATTACCCAATACCGGCTGGCAGCATCCGCTTGTGAGGGTGTATCCACTCTGCAGAGATGGGATGCTTAAGGAGCAAAACATTTCAAGGTGACTCTCACAGCCTGGTCTCCACTTGTGGGTGTTACAGTACAGGAAAGTCCATATAGCACTGGAGACAACAACACTGATTGGCTAAAATGTGACTGTATGGAAATGAAAATGGAGGGGAAGGTACAGTAATCCAGTGTGGTAGTGTTGGCTTCCACTGAGTATATAGAAAATGCCATCATAAAAGACAAAAGTAAAACATCTTTTTCCTATTCACTAGAAGGACTTTATGCCTACTGAAAAACACAGGACTTTCCAAGACTCAGAGGTTTCCAGAGAAATGAGCAAATGAATGTGTTCTTTCTGAAAACATATTTTGATCCGGGAGATGCTGTTCTTATTATGCCTGTTTGTCTTTGTGAACTTCTGTGAAGTCACGCTGCAGTTAGACTAGGTGTCAAGCCAAACACAACTGTTTGGAATATTGTTTGCACACAAAGCAAGGTGTGGTGTTAGAAGTAGTTTTCAGCACAAAAGCAAATGACAAACAATAGATTTCACTAGTAGAAAAAAAATGAATTGGATTGATTCAGCCGACAACTTTACTAGTTAAAAAAAAGCCTGAACAAACCCTGTCCTTTCCAATGGAGGTTATCCAACAAATCTTTCACACTGTTATCAGTCTGCAAATCAACTTGACACAGTCATTGGTTCCTATAATTTGAGATCAGGTGGTGACTGCTGGATTTTAACTCACTTAGGGCTCACTAGCAGAGCCCCTTGGGACTGGCACTTTCACCATTTGACATGGCTCTGTGAGGCAGCTGCAGGTCATTTACTCTGGCTCCTGAGTCACAGTGTAGGAACCCTTAATCCAAAACGAATGCTGGAAATCGTCCCCTGTGGACCTGGCAAAGTCATCCAAGCTGAAGACAGATGTGAAATTACAACAATTTGCAAGGGAGATGTTCCAGAGAGGTTCTGCTTTCCGTGCTTTGTGCTCCTAACTCGGGGAGGAGGAGCTGGAGGTTGAACTCTTGCAGACAACTGTGAGCCTGTGTGCAGGCTTTTCTAGAGCTTCCCAAACTCCATGTGGTGTGTGTGTGTGCATCATGGGGTGGTGGAAAAACAAGTCACGCATTCTCTAGCCTGTCACCACGGGCTTTCTTCCTGTTTGAAGGGAACTTTAAGTTCTTTTCTTTGTCACTGGCTGTGCTGTTGTAAATGAGCAACACAAGACTGTGTCATTTGAACAATTCAACGCCTGGGTGTTTGTGCAGGCGAGGGCTCGGAGTCGAATCAAACACGTAGGAAACAAAATCCTGGTAGAAAGGGAATGTGTTCTCTGTGGCTGCTGCTCCCTCTGCCCAGGCAGCCCTTCTGCCAGAAGGGCACACCCAGGTTGACTTTTCTGAAGGGCGCAGCTTTGCTGGGATGGTTTAACTGCACGGGTGCCGAGAGCCCCTCAGTGTCTGGGGAGCACTGGCACAGGGGCTGCAGTGGGAGCACACCCTCTGCACAGGCTCTGCTTTCTCTACATCTATTAGGATGTTCTGAATTCACTTTAACCCCTTTTTTGTTTTGCTGGCACAAATTGTGAATAACTGAAAACGTTTCCAGTTCAAGGCAGGGTTCTGCTGTCTTGGCATCTGTTCCTATTCAGAATGAGGATACTTGCATTTTCTTGCTGGCTGTGTTTTCTGTATGTTTAGCATAACCATATCATTCTCTCTAGCTTTTATTTTTCTCCAACATCCACAAAAAGTCTCTGGGAAACTAAGCCATGGTTATGTGAATTTGAGAGAAGCAAGGAATACCAAAGGAGCTGCTGCAGAGCAGTTACTAAAGAAACAAGGCAGATGCATTTTCTCATCTTGCACAGTTAAGACAACTAACATGGAGCTTTTTTTTCTTTCTAATAACCTTCTGAAGGAGGGCTGTGTTCTCAACAGCCTTTGCAAGCATGGCGTTTTGCAATTCAGAAATACTAACAATTCCTAAATAATTATAAATTCAGCAAAGCTGATTGCTTTAGTTCATGGCAGGAAGGGATGCAGTCAGACCACAACCTCCAGATGTCCCAGGGACTGTGGTTTGCCTTGAGCTGTCATAGGGAGGGAGAAGGTAGAATATGATGCTTTAGAAGCCAAATACAGAGTTACACTGCTGTCTGGCAGTGCTCCATTTTGAGGGAAGAGGCAGCATCCAGACAATCTTCTGTTTAATTACAAAAAATCAAAGTAAAGCACCATGGAAAGCAAGCAGATTTGTTAACTTGTCAATGACTTGGTGGATCTGGTATTGAAAAAAAAAAATAAAATCAGCTGATACCTCTGTTTATTGTTTAACAGCAGATGTTGAAGAGCTGATAAAATGAGTGTGTCACTCATGTCCAAGGAATAAACAATGTTAAAGGCTCTTTTCCTCTCTGTAGTGTGTGGAAGCAGGCCTGTAAGCATGACAAACAAGAAGCTTTGGGAGGGCTGTTGTGTCAAGATGAGGAGGATGGGCCCCAAGCCTCATCTGCATCTCCATGGCCAACCTGCAGCAGTGGAAATCTCTTGTTTAAGGATGTACTTTGTCATTAATTTCAGCCATTTTTTAGTCAATCTCTATCCTAGTTGGTGAACTTCTCTTGGGACAGGCTATAACACTTTCCAGTTAATTTTTATTGACATGTCTTTGTATTGTTTTAAATGGAAAACCTGCCAAAATTGCTGAAGTTAATGTTAAAAGTGAGGGTTTTTTTCCCAGAGGAAAAAAGTGTGCTGAGTTGTGGAATATATAAACAAACTGGTGTAAAAAATAACCCCCAACCAGGTCACTCAAACTACCTGACTATGCTTCTTCAGGTAAATTAGCAAGTGCCTGGTTTTAGTCCAGTGGGTGTGTGAGAAAAATATTATCTGGATGACCCAAATGTGCATCCTGGAATTAAAATATAAAAAAGCCACTGTTCTGGCTCTGAAAAAGGAATTGTTTTTCATATTCACCAAAGGGTACTTCAGGGATTTAACTTCCCCAAACATGGTTCATTTCTACCTTGTTCTTGCCCTGTGGAAGCAGGTGCACTGTACTACAATTTCAGAAATTACAAGTTTTCTTCAAAGTTTTCCTCAGAGTATGAATTGCAGCTCCATGCTTATATTTTCTGATTACTCTGATCTTTTTTTTATTTTCTCCCCCCAGTCAAAGGAGATGATGGCAAAGTTTTATCTTAGCAAGCTTTGCTTATGTCTCTGTGGCTGTTCTCCTGTGATGTGCATCTCCACGTTTCCCCTATCCATTGTGGCAGACTCATCTGCTGTTGAGAGGAATGTGAGGTATCCCAGAGTTAAAGAAGTTTTCTAGTATAAGCCAAAATTAGTTTGCTGGTGGTTTATGATCTTCAGGAAATATTTAAGGAAGAAAGGACAGGAGGCATAAGGTATTCATTCAGAAAAACTGAACAATGAATTATTTTCATTAGACTGTGATAGCTGTTCAGCAAGAAGTAAATGTTAAATTTTTTTTCTGAAAAGCAGAATGATGCTCCCTACTCTTTAAATTAAATCAAGGGGGAAAAACACAAATTAAGAACTTTAAAAAAGTTCAGGAGCAGCTGAGTATTTAAAAAGTACACATATTAATGCAAGCTATTGCCACTGGAAGCAAGGACAGAAGTCCACAGACAAAACATCCCACAGATCAGATCTGTAGCCAGACCTCTTGCTTGAAAATTTGGCCTGGAAATTTCTCAACAGTTAAATCATAAGATGCTTGACACTCCTCATTGTGGTCCCAGCTGGGAATCTGGAAAGTGTAATGTTTAAGCTGAATATTCATTTTGATTCTTGGAAATGGGAACAAGTTTCATCAAGAAACGGTTTCTTTTTTTATTTTTCTTTTCTTTTCCATCCCCAAATCGGTTTGCCTATTGCATATCGTTAGCAGATGGTGGCACATATGTCATTTCCATAGTCTTCTATTTTGGTACAGGAGCTGCTAATTGTCCCATTTTGACTTGGGAGTATTAAGCTTTGTTAATACATCTCAGGTAATTGTAATTAGCTTATGTTCCTGAATTATGGCCAGAGAGTTGGAAGGGTTTTAGTTCATCACATCCAGTGCATCATTGTGCCTTTTCTGGTTACTCTGTGATACTTCCAAAGAAACACACCCCAGAATGACAAAACCCATGGGCTTTTAGTGAGCAGTGAAGTATTACTAGGGATAACAGCTGCCCTGTATCCACTGCACTGTGTGAGCCACCTACTCTTCTGCATTTAAAATTTCTGAGGTTTGGGGGTATAGTCAATAATACAAAAATAAAGCACTGACACCTGCCCCATCTTCATGGCTGCTGGGGGGATTGTGCACTTTGGAGTGGAATTGGCAAGAAACAAATCTATATACCAGGCTGAATCCCATTTCCCTGTCTCTGTAATTAAGATGCTATCTCCTCACAGGATGTTTTCTAAGAAAGTAATTTTGTTTTCTGTCAACCTGAATTGAATACCTGTGCACCAGCACAAATATTGGAAGACTCGCTTTATATTTTCTCCAAGCTGAACAGAGACCTAAGGTGGTGATACTGCTAAGTTTCATCATTTAAATAAAAAATTACTGTTAATGTGACAGTCACTGTGGTCTGTTTTAGGTTTTTATTGCTCCCCAAAAGCATTTTGGTTTTTGATGGGTTCTGTAATAAGATTTTCTCTGCAGGAGAAGCTGCCTCCAGAAGCCTGTCCTAATCCTGTTAGATGGTAAGCAGAGATGTTTCAGTCATTGATGTGCAGGCAGAGGAGTCTTGGGACAGTGATTTAATAGTTTGAGAAGGCTGTGACTCTTCTCCCTTAGTGATTCTTCGTGGTATCTGTTGAGAAAATGCATGGGAACAGCCACAAGTCTTCTGCTTGTGTCACCTTTGCCCTGAGCCTGGGACATCTCTGTGCAGCTCTGCCCAGGGGCTTCCAGACCCGTGAGGCACCTGAGAATGCCTTTGAGTGGCCACACACCCAGGTTAAAGCAGCAGCTGCACCGTGTTGCTCTGCTGCAGGAGGACGTGTGGGACTGCTCAGTCATTTGATTTAGAGCAGGACAATGGGAGGGAGAGAAGATGAAACAGTGCCTGAAAGTCGAGCAGATCCAAGGAAAGGAGAATAGTTCCACAGAGGGGGAAAAGAAGGCAGATTTCTAGTAGAGATGTTTAGAAAAAGGCTCTTTTGACTCTGCTGCTGCCTGGGGGTGTCCTTCCCAAAATTAGAAAGGGGAATAAAGATGATGTTGTTACTGGGGAAGGGTGGAGATAATGAGAACAAGCTGAGTTTGATGTGTTTCTTCATTTGACGAATGCAAATGGAGACGTGTTTAGTTTTGTAACATTTCCACCGGTTTAAGCAGTGGAGTTGTGGTTTTGCACCCTTGGTTTTGTGTGAGCTCCATGTATCTCTCACTTGCAGTTTTATCTTACACATTTGCTTGCAGGCTTGTGTGTCCCACTACCCTCTGCTGGAAGAAATGAGGATTTTTCAGCTCTGTTCTTGAGCCCCAGACCAGTCCCAGACCTCCAGCAGAAGTGGGCTGGGAAGCAGTGTGGGAGGACCCTAGTTCTCCTTGCTGTTGCTGGCATCCACCCTGCAGGGAAGAGATGTGGGTTATAAAAATATGTTGCTGGGTTTCAGAACAGTGCATGGCCAGGAGAGGTGGTGCACGAGGTGTCTGTGGTAGCAGGGGGCTGAATGGGACAGTGAACCTTGGGTTGTTTTGTTATCTTGGCCATAATTGTTCGTCTGACCCAGTTTATCATTAAAGGTGTTGCCAAAATAGGCTGAATCACTGGTGATTCTCCTCTGATGTCCAGTTTCAAAATGTGACAGGTAAAAAGGTGACTGGTGCCAGCTGGTGGCTTGAGAAGGGCTGAAACATCCCAAAGCAGGTGGCCACAGGAGCGTGTTCTTTCCAAATGCAAAGTTTTATATGTTGAAACATGGAGGTCACTTATATTTTTCTTAAATCAGCTAAAAAAATTTTGATTTTTCATTCCCTGCTTAAAATCTTAATATATTAGGATGCCTTTATACCTGCTATGCAAATGTTCTTTTTCAGTGTAGTGAGAATGAGGTATATAAATGTCATGCTCCCAGTTCAGGTTTCTATAAAACCCCTTCAAGAGGATATTCCAGAGGGAAATTAAAGATGGGATTCTAAGAGAGGCTTTTGTTTTATTATATATTTGCTCCAGTACTTGATATATGAGAATGTTTACATTTTTTACCCTATCTTCTGTATCTGTTAGCAATAGAGGTGCCTCTATCTCTTTGCTTTGTTGATCGCTTCTATAAAATATGAAGTCCCTAATCATTTTGGTTCACACAGGAGAAGCTTGCATTTACTGCAGTAATTTTGCTGTACCATGTGCCTAGAAATCTTGAAACAAGAGAGTTCAGATTGGAACTGGTTTCCTTTCCCCCCATAAGCAAGTGATTGAAAAGATGAATGACCTTGTCTAGCAGCTCTGAAGTGGGTTACTCAGGCCATGGACAGGTATTGTTTCCAGATTTCAAAGGCAATACAAGATCCAGACAAGTCTACAAGAACCTCTGGTCTCAATTAGTTGTAGATTTCCTGAACAGCATTTACCTGTCGTGGAAGAAATTTAACTGTTATTACTCACCTGCCAGGGTTTTCCTGCTCCTCCTTTGTCCAGGTCTCTGTAGTGCCCCAGCACTGCAAAGAGCAGCTGGCAGATCTGTCAGAGCCAGCTGGGTATTGGGTACATTTGGTACCTTGGTATATTTGGTACATGGGTACATTTGCCCTGCCAAACACCTGGGTCATGGAGGCAGTGTCAGACCCCAGCTGCAGTGGATGTTCTGTCCTGTCCTCCCAGCTCTGGTCATGCAACATCCCTGGCAGGGCTGGCTGGCATCGCTCTGCCGGGTCATGGAGGAGTGGCACTGTGGTGAGGGGGAAGATCCTCCAGTGAGAGATTCCCTGGCAGTGCCCACCCCCCTAGGCAGCCCCCCAGCTCTTTTCAGAGCAGTGTTTTAACAGGGCAGCCCCGTGACTGCACCCTGACACCAGGACACCCAGCCTGCCCAGGATCAACCTCAGACACCTGGGCTGTCTCTGCTCGTGTTCCCTGCTTGTCTTCCTTTTCCCGGCATCTTTGAAAGCTCATCATGTTACCCTGTTCTCTGCTAATCCACCGAGAACATGATCACAGAGTTCAGAGCTCACACTGAATGTTTCTTATGCATATTGGCTCATTGTTAATTTAAGTGGCACATACTTTAATCTAATAGAGGCTGTCTTTTAGTTAGGTAATTGCTTCAGTAGCTGTAAAGGGATGGTATCTTGTGAAGTTTAATTTCTTTCTACTGAGCTCATGTGGAAAAGGAATATCTAAAAAATCAAATTAACTTTTCAACAAGGGTAATATAGACTGTCTTTTCACTGATGTCACCACTTCCCTCCTTATATCATAATATTTCTTTACTTGTTTCTCTCTCTCTCTCATCACCACATACTTAAAATGAGCTTCCTTGTTTCCACACACCACTGTCTCATGAATTCAAAAACAGAATGTGTACTACAAGTTCTGCCAGTCTATGGTTGGGGAATACAGTGAGCAAGTGTACAAATCCTTGAGTGCCAGTAGCTGGTATCCCCCCAAGTGTGTCTGAATTAGGCTGCTGATAATTTAAACTTGTTTTAAAAAGCAGCTCTGTAGCAGCAGCCCACCTTAGCTTTCCACATTGCTGGATTCATGTGTGTATTGACAAGGATGAAAACAATAGAGAAACAGGAGAACATCCTTCAGCCAGGGAGGAGCTATCCTGTGCTTTTTTTCTATCTTGGGATCTGGCAAATGCAATTCCATCTGTCCAACAAAAATTTGTGTTACTGATTGCTGAGAGGTCTAGAAGGTTATGAGAGTCACTGGTGGTGGCCAAATAAATGGTGTTCTTCGTTACTCAAGGAAATGGGACTCTGGTGGACTCAGGATGAGGGGCTGCCTTTCTTAGCATTGCTGTGGTCAGTGTGGCATTCATTTTATAGTTCTGATGTTTACAAATTAGAAGCACAGGTTTTCATTCCACATGGTGTTTTCAAAAATGCTCAGAAAAATTCAGCTTTTGTAGCATGTGTGTCTCTTTCATACACTGTGAAGTATCTTCTGCCCTTCCTGGACACTGGCCTGGGCAGTTGGCCTGTCATTATTGCTGGAAGTGGTGCACATGGGAGCAGAGACAGGGCAGTGCAGCCTCATGCACTGAGAACTCTGCTGTGTTATGAATTCTTGGTTCATACAGCATCTTTTGGAGATCATTCTCTGATTTCCCATTTAGCCAGGTTTCCATGGCTTGATGATTTGCTTATGTGACCTTTGGAATGGGCTGGAAGTCACTCAGCTGGTGCAGTGCAGCGATGCTGGTGGCCAGCCATAAGCAGACAGAACTGCAAAGGAATGTTACTGAGTAGCAGTTCCTTCTTTTTCTAACCAAGTGGATTTAAAACTTTCACTGTGAGACAGCAACTAGTGTCTCTCCTGCTGTGGTTATTTTGCACTTACTCCTTATTGCCCTTCCCTTCTGTCGTGACCCAAACGCCACCTGTACACTCAGCTCTCTTACTGGCTGCTGGAAAAAGCAGGATTCATTTCCAGCTGCTCAGCATGGGATTGATACAAGGTTGATGCACGTCTGAGAAGCCCTGGATTACACTTGTCCTTGCCTCTTCCAGCTTGTGTGGCATTTTAGGCTTTGCAAAGTCCAGGATTGAAGAAGCAAACAAAAGGTGTTCATCTCTGGATTTGTGTGCTCACCCCATGTGCCTGCACCCAGAATCTGCTCTGATTTGCCCAAGCACTGGCAGTTGGCTCCTTTCCTGAGGCACCAGAGCGTTCACTGCTTCTTGGAGATAATTCTCTGATTTCCCATTTAGCTAGGTTTCCATGCTCACAGCCCATTAGACACTTGAAGTGCCATGAAGACCTACTGCCTCACTTTGTTGTGAGCATTATCCTTCTCCTCATACAAATATGTTACTGTGTGCTCTGAAATCCAGCCTGGCTGTACCCCAGGTGAGTGTGCAACAAATGCCTTCCACTTGAGGTGCCAACAAAGAGCTGGGTGTTTCAAGAGCTGCTGCACTATTACAGCATATTCCTTTACAAGTACATCAAAACCTCTCTCCTGGACCTTCATGTATGTCAGTAAGTGCAGACTGATTCTGAATAGGTCCTTAACTCCCTGTAGGACAATGCAGATTTCAAAGCAGTGTGTAGAGCAGGGTTTTGCTGGGTTGCTGTGTGTTTGCAGGTGAGCCCAGCCCCTGCCTGCGAGTGCAGCTCCTGGCAGTAGCCAATGGCTTGGCTACAGCTGGGGTTGCTCTTTCAGGTTCCTGGGCTCACAGCAGCTGCTGGGTGTGCAGAGAACATCTCTGCAAGGCCTGAGCACTGAGTCCAGCCCAGCCCAGGCCTGGCTGCTGGCTGTGCACACGATGTAAAGTCACACAGTGTCACAGCTCACACAGCACGTCCTGCCTGCTGGCTGCAGGTTCTGCCTGTGCCTGGACAATAGGTCTGGGATGGCTGGACAGCTTCTCTCCAGAATGTGAAGATGATGGGTGAGTTTACCCCTGGGTGTTCTCACTCAGATTTGGTTATTGGTATTCTTGTTCCTTCTCTGTGTTTCTCCCACATTAGTTCACATGACAATACTGGCTTTTCTCAGATATTTGGAGACTGTTAAAAAAGGGAGGAAGGGAACATGATCCAGAGGTTTCAGGCAGCTTTGTGAAAAGGTTAGATTGTGTTTTACTTTGGGGATGATATATTGCCCAGATAAGATTTTTCACCAAGGACCATTACATTTCAAGTTGACTTTTTAATTGATTTAGCTTCTCTGATCTGTATGTTGCCAGACATGAACCACTAGCCTTTGGATGGAGTCCAGAGTGTAATGGAAAGTTCACTGAAACCCCATCAGCTCTTGTTAAACCTGAGTGGATTCCAGCCCAGCACATTTCTTGTGAATAATTAAACACAGTTAAGCAGCTGATAGATTTGAACCTCTATCTCTAGTGTTCATCTGTATTTCAATGAGGAAGGGACTCATGAAATTAATGAGGCTTTTGGTGGTGGGATTTGGGGTGATTTTTTGCCTCTTCTGATGGATAACTAGACCTGAAAACTCAGGGTGGATGTTTTGGTAGGTCCTATTTATCACCAGCATGAGCTGTTCTATGTAGCACTCAGATCTCATAATTTACTGCTTTTCAGTAATAAATTTTCCAGTATTTACTTGTCCTTTTCCCATTTTTTGGTAACATTTGGATTTGTTATCCTTTACTTTGATTTCACTTTCTGTCAGTACAACTGCCATACTCACAGTGAGATTGTAGTGCTATGGCAACGATGTATTATCTACAGTCTTGCCAATGAGTAAGATATGGTGCAGAAATTAGTTCACTTATCAAAATCTGATGTGCAGAGCTGAGCAAAGAACCTGGCAGTCCAGAACCTCCTGCTATTTTCACAAGATCTGCTGTTCTGTTTCATGTTGGTTATGACACTGACATAAATTCTTTTCTGACTGTTTCCAGTGATGCCTTGTAAAATCTACAGATGTCTCAGCACCTTGGAAAATATTTTTAGATGTACAATAATCTTCATGGTGTCTTTGATAGTGAGAAAAAATGGAAAATGAGCAATTTTTTTTTTCTCCTGCTACTATTCCAGAAAGGTACTTTTCAGTAATTTCACAGTAGGAAAAAGCATATAAATAGAAAAATCTCACCCAGACTGGGAAATGTGAGAAATGTGGCAGATTAACACTGCCAAAGACTAAGAGAGCTCTTCCCTTCTCTGCTCTGTGGTGCAGACTGGGCCATACATAGCCTTCAGGATGTGTTTTGCACCTTCTCTGTCCCACATACAAACTGGTGGAATGGTCTTTAAGGCACAGTGTTTACATCCTTTTCCAAATCCTCCTACAACGTGGGTGTTCAGAATCAATCAGTTGATAGCCCTTTCATTTATCTTCCAGCTGGTGCAGTGCTGGCTGAGGAGGACTTTTACCCCTGTGGACCTGTCCCTCCTCTAGTGTGTCCTCTCAGCCATCCTGACTGTTGTGCTTTACAGGGTAGAGCAGCTTTTGGGCAGCTCAGGATGTTGAGTCCAGCTCCCAGGGTTGATGTTAGAAATGTGCAATCTTTGGTTGGATGATTAGAAATTGTTTATATGGATTTTACAGTGCTGATGTGTTCTTCACAGTCAGGGTTCAGCTAGAAGCTCTTGGAGAGGAATCGGGGACAGGCTTCTCCAGTCTTTGGACATTGTTTGAAATTTTCCAGTGAAATTAGTACTTGTTCTTCATCAAATTATGTTTGCTTGTTGACCCCTCTTATCTAATTAGTCCCTACTTCACTGAACTGCTTCTACTTGTGTGCACTGAATCAGCTATTCCACGTTACCCTTTTACCACTGTAATGGTGGCAGAAGTACATCTGAGTTAAGAGATGCTTTCTTTTCCATGTTACAACCCCATGCCTTGTGATTTGTGGAGAAATAAATCATTTTGTTATGATTTATTAAAGCCATATGTTTGAGGCTGTGAGGAAGGATGTGTGGTAATCTCAGATCAAGTATTAGGTGCAGCTGAGCAGCCAATTAGACAATCCTTGAGGGTCTTCTTATTAGATGTGGATAAGTGTCCAAAGCTTGGATGCCCACCTCTTGAGGTTCCCCCATCTCTGTACACTGCACAAGCAGCTTCAAGAAAGGGCAGGGTTGCAGCCTCCTGCCCCATGTCCTGCTCCTTATCTCTGGCCCCTAGACATGAGCTCACATGTGCTTGTGGTGCTCCAGGCAGGTTTGGTGCTCCCATACCTTTGGGGCAGGCTGTAAAATGAACCACGGGCCTTATTTCCTGGGTAAATGACAGAGCCATCCTCACAGCATGGCCCAGCAGCAGGAGCCTCACCCCTGCCCCGTTCAGGGGAGCCTGGTGGGTGCCTGGAGCTGCCCCCAGGGACACAAACACCACAGATACCAGCTCTAACAGAGATGCTTTAAGACTTTCAAGCTCTCTGCCCTGCAGTGGGGAAGGTGGTCTGACAGGGGTTTGATCTCATTTGCAGAATATGTAACTGGGGTGGCTGGGGGGAGTGGGTGGCTTTTAGTGGCTCTGTGAGCCAATGTCAGAGTTCTTGAAATCCCAAGCTTCATTCTCTGTGGCCTACTTCTCTCTAACCACGTTTTAATGAAAATACCAAATCTTAATTTAGGGCAGGATTCAAGAAAATGTCCCATTTAATTACTTAATTATAGGTGAAATATAATTGTAAGACACAAACATGTCTTGCTACAAAGCACCGGGCAAAAAAGCAGAAAGGATTATTTGTTGTTTAATTTAGCAGAGGAAGGCAGCTGATCATGCTAAGTCTATCTGACACCTAGCAAGTTGTGTGATCCTATTTGTTAATCTTTTTAACTTTCCGTTTTATTAGGATAGGGTTTCAAGAGCAAATTGGATAAATGAGATTAAATCTGTCGCCCTGAATTACTCTCCACTGAGTTATGAACAGAATCACTCTGTGTCAGAGAAGTATAATTATGAGGGAAATGCTGCCTGTGTAATTGTGTGCTTTGTTTGGAAAAATTTGAGATCCATAATTATCCCCAGTGTGCCATGGTGGCTGTGCTGGCTCTGAATCTCCACAGTAAACAAAGCCAAGGAAAGATTCTCTTTGGAGCAGTCCTTGGTGCAGTATGGCTGGTACCTGCAACAGTAGCAACATTACCCTTGGGGTCTTATGGTTCAAGTGAGGGATCCAAATTAAATTGGAATAGGACACACATTGTACAATTCCTTTCTCTCAGAGAAAAATCTGGTGGTTCTCCATTAGGGTCCTGGCTCTGTTTAATTCATATAGCCCTATAAAAGTTGTGGCACCCTTGCTGCTATATAATTCCACTGTGAGATGAGTTGAAGACACAAAACTGTAGCCTCTTGAAATTTTGGGTACACCAGCCAAAGAAAGCTGTAAATCCTATCTGTTGTTTGTCTGGATTCTCAACAACTTCTTTTAGGAAAAAGCAAAGGAAAAGTTCAGCTATATTTGTTCCTACGAAATAGGTATAATTGCTGCTGGAAATAGATCTCCTGGAGAGAGAATATACACAAAGTAAAAAGAAACTCACTACAGGTCCTGCTTCAGCAATTCTGTAGCTTTCTTCTTGAGGCAGAGGAGCAGAAGCCAGGCCTTTACATGATGGATTAGTGACAAAACAACGTGCTAGGCTCAGGTTAGAATTTCTGGTATTTTGCCAAAAATTATATGGGCATTAGTGGAGAGGGGCAGGGAGGCTGCATCATTTTATTGAATCCTATTTGAAACTTTATTTTCATTTTCAGACCTTTTTACAATTATGAGCCAGGACTTGATCTCCACATCTGTTTTTATTGGCCAGTCTAGTTTACAGATGAGGCCCCTTTTGTCCCATCTAATTTTATGTAATCTGTGATGCTGCATAACAATTCTGGGAAGAAGAAATGGAAGGATTGTGAACTGACCTTGTGGCTAGTATGTACAGTGACTCACTCTATCCTTTATTTCAACTTCCGTGAAGTCTTTTCAGATACACTGTATACCCATTAAACGAGCTGTGCAGTTTATCTTATGGCTAAAATTCTTCCTAATATTTTGATATATTTGTTGGGAACATGACAAAATAAATCACAAATGAGAATGTTAAAAAATGCTTACATTAATCATCTGAGACAATCTCTCTCATTATAATCTTGTTCAGAGTAACTGGTTATCTTTAAGAAAGGGTTTCCTGTCCCTTGATTTGCCAACCTACGTGACTTTACTGCCAAGGACATCTCTCCTCCATGCTTGACAAGCAATGGGTAACTTCATAATCTTTCTCTGTGTAGGCAGTTTCTTCATGGGAAGAAATTAAGTCAGTCATGCCCATTACTGAATCTAATTTTACTATAATTTAGAGGGAAGAACTCTTCCCTCTAGAGTAGAATTGATTTTATAACCGCTTACTTTGGGATTTATTTTGCTTTCCTCCAAAGGATGTGGCAGAAACTGTTGTTAGTGACAGGCCTTCAGCTTGCTTGGCAAGGTCACTGCAGCAGCACCTTTCCTGGCAAGTGAGAAACTTGTGCCTTGCTTTGGTTTTTAGTTATCAGCAGCTGCTCTGAGGCAAACTAAGCAAGGCAGCAAGTCAGTATGACCTTGCTACTTGTTGAAATTCCACCTTTTGGGAAACATAAGGTTCTTAGGGTGGCTGCCTCATGGAGTGAAGCTGTCTTTGGCTGATTTTTTTTTTTTCCCTTTTCCCTTTGTCAGCCTCGATATTTGGCCCTGGCCACAGATGTGTCTTGCTCATGGCTTTACAGTTCATTCACCCTGAGTCCATCTTTTGCTCACCTTGTCCAGGCTGAGTGAACCACACACAAGGAAAGGTCGTTTTAAAAGCAGTTTTTGCAGTACAGTGGTAAAAACCCAGCTGTGAAGAGGTGGGGATTGAAAAACAATCTCTTTTTGCCTGCCCACAAAGAAACAGGAGAAGAAAACGTGGTGACTTTCAAACACTGGCCACAGGAGCACGTTTGACAGTGTCCCTTCAAGGTCAATAATACCATTCTCAGCTGTTCAAAACAGCCTGTTGGTAGCAAACCCAGTGCAAATTCGTGGAAGAAGGCTGCTTGCTTGTTGTTTTCTCCTTCTTTGCACAGGCATCAGCCTGGCAGACAATCAGATCCAACTGTAGATGTAATGCAGGCAAAATACCAGAATAGATGGGCCAGTGTATGATTTATGCTAATGGCAGCAGGCGTTGCTGAATGCCTGCCTGCTCGGCAGCCTTGGGAGAGTCCTTGGCTGTCAAGATGTGGAAATCTAAGGAGCAACTCAGTGAGGGGTCTTTTTTTCAATTACATACTTTGACCCACTTTCTTCCTTATTTATATTTGCAAGTATCATGAGATTGATCAGATTTTTTCCACAGAGCCCCTGTAACACCAGACCTCCTCCTGCAGACGGGAGAAATATATTTGGTTTGGTGTTCAGAGGTTGTGAATGGCTGAGTAAATGCACACTGCTTTTTATTTGCTAAAGCTGCCTGTAAGGCAGGCTCTTTTCTGCCTCATCATGCCGTTCTCTGCTGGTGGGAAATGTTCCTTGCAGTTTGAACAACTTTCTTCTAATTAACAGGCATTTCCCCATCCTCTTTCCAGTCTCCTACTCGTTCTCCTTTACCCTTTATCTTCAGTTCCTCTCAGTTACACTCACTGGGTAAGCAACAAATCTTTCTAGTGCCTCTCTCATTGTTCACATGGCATATGCCATCCACTTTCTTTTTGATATTGCCTTTTCATGTTCTGCTGACACCTGCAATGCCCATGCTTGGTCTGACAAAACTTTCCCCAAGGAGAGGTTTTGTAGTGTTGGTTCTAGTATTGAAAACCAGGGAAGCTTAGCAAGAAGCGAATGTGATTCTCTTTGCCCCTGCTTTGGGGATCAATGGTTTGAATCCTGTTGTGCTTTACACCAGGGAAAATTGAAAGTAACCCCAGCTGCAACAAGGCTGTAGAGAAGGTAACAGAAATGTAACAATGGGATGAAGCTTTTACACAGAGTAGTAAAACACCAGGTTGCAGTAAGGCAATAGGGTGACAAAGCCCTGTGAGCCCTTTGAACGATCTGTGCTTTCTGTGCTCTGGAACAAAGCAGCTTTACAGAGGGTGTTGCAGTTATCACTGAAACTGGCTGCGTGGAAATTTCTGTTGCCTTGCAAATTCAGCCTTGCTGCATGGCTGGGGGGAGGCAGAGTACTGTGTGATGGTAGTGAGTGGGAAGAAACTATGTGTTACAGCTGAAAGAGCCCTTACCCATAATTCTTCTTCTCCACAGGTGCCCCTGGTTGACAAAAGCCATCTCCCCAGCCATCCCAGTGTACAATGGACTCGTTTTCTTGTTTGTACTGGCAAACTTCAGCATGGCAACTTTCATGGACCCTGGAGTTTTCCCACGAGGTAACAGAAATGGGGTTGTTGCAGGGGTTGGGGGAGGGCAATGAAAATCCAAGCCAAAGGAGGTGCCAGGTATCCAAACACACAGGTTGCTGAGTAATCTTGTAGACTTTATTTATTTATTTACTGTACTTGACTGTCAGTAGGGGTGGGATGGCAGTGAAATGCTGGGTACCCTCCAGCACCCTTCTGAGCTCCTGGGTGTCCTTGCACTTGTTCAGACTGGCACTCGAGGGCACAGGGTTGTGTAGAATGGTTCTCCTTGGATAGCTCTCCCCAGTGATGTGATTTTGATTGCTATCCCCTGTGTCATGCTGGCACATTGGATTTAAGTCACTGTCTTCACAATAGGTAGCACAGCGTGGCAGAGGGGAGAGGCTAAACTTTCTGAAACACTTTCATCAAAGCAGTCCTTCCAGAATACCTTAAAAGAAATGCAGAAGCATTGAACACTAGAACAGATAATGATTAAGGTTTGCCTTAGAGTGTCTAAAAATGTATACATTTAGAAAGATATTCCTTCTTAAATTAGTACTGATTCACAGCTGATTAAATAGGATAGAGATCACTCAGCTTTTGTAATGGAAACCACAGTGCAGCTATCTCTTTTAACACATCCTAATGAGAGAGTTATCACCTCATTTTATCTGTCTTCCAATAATTATTCGCATGCAACTTGCAGCAGAGAATGCTCTAGGCAGTCTGTCTAAGCCAATGGATCTATATTTTCTGCAAGCTGTGCTTCTTCACCTCTGTTCACCAAATTCAATGTCTGTTTCAAATTGCTACCTGACAAAAACAAGGTAGCAGTCCTGCTGGCTTCCCTGAAAGGCAAGGCCAGGTTTATCCTGGTAGCAGGGTCTAATGATGAGCATCTCTCTGCCATTCCTCTCAGCTGAAGCTTCTGAACCCCTGATGAAGTATTGCAGCACTCCAGTTAAGGAAATTATTGTGTCTAAAGGCAGACTGAGGCAGAGGTGAGATTCAGTCACTTGTGTAAGATCAACTGATACAGTGTATAGGTGCTTAAAGCTGCAAATGCTAGTGACTTTCAAAAGAACTTAGGCAGGTGGAGTTTTAGGAGTTTCCTGGACTTGTTAGTTTCTTTATCTCAGTAGGGATAGCAGTGGTTAATTAAACTTTAAACATTCTCAGTCTGAGAAATTAGTGTGTTTGTGCAGGGCAATTCCCTCAGAGCAGAGCTGGACATCAGCAGGCCTCAGGAGTGATCAGTGCTGAGTGTATTGTCAGTTCATACCTTCCTTTGGGCTTTTCTAACTTCCTTTTGCAAACAAGTCCTTAATTTTGGATTTTGCATTTAAGGAAGAAACACACGGGGAGATCAAATAGAAACTTTCTCATCACCTTCCCTCCCGTCCCATATCCCCTTGCACAAGGGAGTCAGGAGCAAAGCAGGAAGAGGAGGAGTTCCTAAAGTTCACCCCTCTACTGTCTCTCACTTCATTTGTGCCCTTGGCCTTGCATCTCTGTGCTGTGCCTGTGCTTTGTTGGCCAGTCTAGTTTACAAATGCTTGGGAGCAAGGGGAGAGAGAAGACATGGCCTTTGTCCTGGGAGAAGGTAATGGAGTAGGAGTTTAGATGTGTGAGCAAATCAAACTGATAAGGGAAAAGATGGAAAAGACTATAAATACCAGTGCTGGGAGGAAAGAGGAGCAGATGTTATTTCAGATCACAAGTGTGCATGTGAAAAAAAGCTTATCACCACCCCACGCCGCCCGCAGAGCTGCCAGCACAAAGTTCAGGAAATTGTAGGAGTGACTTAAAATGAATACACAGTCACTCTATTTGCTTTCTGCTGTTGAGATTAGGTTTAGTCTTCTTGGTTTTCAAGCTTCTTGGCACATTTCTGATAGTTAGGAATTTACTTCAAAACCAAAACAACAAATAAGCAGTACAAAAGCTCAGGCTCTAATGAAATCACACAATTCCTGTAAGGAAGCTACCAAAAATTTGTTAAAAAAATATGAGGCTTGGCTGCTCCCTGTCAGTGGATCAGTGTGTGAGAATCTGTATAGTAAGATACATTTTTTTGTCAATGTGTTCTTTTGCTCGGGTCACTGGAATCAAGCGCATTTCCAGCTATATGATAAAAGCTTACAGGTCTAGCAGATAGAACATGGCCTATGGGGGAAATGATAGAACTTGGGCTGCAGAAACCCAGCTTGTTGAAGAGGAGCTTAATCAAACTCCCAGATCTGTTACTCATTTTTTAAAATATTTTAAAAAATTTGTTGGCTCTCTGAATCTTTCTGGTATGAATCAGGATTGGCTCTGTGTGAGTGAATTTCTGGTAATACACCAGAATGAATGAGTAGAAAAGGAAGTATTAAGTAACTGAAATTGAGGCTGCCTTGAAAAGTCTGATTTACAGTCTAGGCTGAGACTGGCAATGCTTTTTACTGGCTAATTATACCAACTACAATTGGCTTTCAGTATTTTTGATGTGAATCTCTTTTATACAAACTCTGTGTTTGAATTCTGCAAAAGGAACATGTTTAAATGCATGTAGGTATATATAATGTACAGACTTCTTGTCAGCATAGTTAGGTCTTTCTTGTAAGAGCTTAAATGGTTTGACTGTTTCAGTGTCTTATTTTCATCTGCCCACATGTATTACACAGCTTGGGCAGGTTTATAATGGTATTGGAGAACCTACAGATTGTATTTATAGAAGTGCCTAGGGGATTTAGAGTCTGGCTCTCTCTGAGTCCCACTGACTAGTTATGAAGGAAAATTATAGGGAATGGTGCCAGTAGAGCTCTCTGCTTCCACGCACAGACGTTAATCCAGAGAATACACTTGCAGATAAATACTGTAGCTGAGCCAGATCCCATGTTCATCTAAGTGAAGGGAGAAATTCCCTCTGAAGTCAATGGAAATTGGATCATGATAACACATCTAGAGAAGATTTAATATAGAACTGCGTGACAGTAATTGATGCTCCGCTGGGACGACATTATCAAATTCCTCCTAATTTGGAGCCAGTCAACCAATGCCAGCTGCACTGTAATGTTTAACCAGGTGTTAAATAGATGTGAACTTCTTAGATTTTCTGTCAGGAGAAAACAAATAAAGATCACAGGAATCTAGAATAATATCTTTTCTTCCCAGTATATATTTGTCTGTTATAGACCGGGTTTTATTTTGCGCATTTATTTTTAGATGGACTCTTTTCTTAAACAGAGCAGAGGTGATAAACCATCTGTCCTCTGCATCGTCCCCAGGAAGGGGACTGTGCGGTGCCCTGCGTGCCAGGTCCTGACAGGATTAGCTCTTTTCTCTTTGCCCTCTGCCATCTCCACTAACGCTCAATTTTGCCTCGAGCAGCAGATGAAGATGAGGACAAGGACGACGACTTCCGCGCGCCGCTGTACAAGAACGTGGAGATCAAAGGAATCCAAGTACGGATGAAGTGGTGCGCCACCTGCCACTTCTACCGCCCGCCCCGCTGCTCGCACTGCAGCGTCTGCGACAACTGCGTGGAGGTAACCCTGCTGTGCCCTCTGGGCTCTGCCCCCAGGGCTGGGCTCGCACCTGCTGCTGGAAACAGGCGCCTGCCTTGCCCCAGCACTCCCACTGAGCAGCACCGTTTGAAGCACAGCCCTCGGTTATGTGTGTTACAAATGCTACAATGCTTGTGGTCAGCCCTGTCGCCAGCGATAATTACAATAAAAATTGATAATGCTGGCTGTGTCTTCCTTGAAGTAGCTAAGGGATTGTGAATGTAAAAAAGGGGTGAATGGGAGAGTTGATGCAGTGTTCAGGAGAGCGAGAAATTCAGGGTGAACCTTTTTAACTTGTCATGTGTGGGCTTAAGGCTCATCATTTAATTTGGAGCAGACTGATTGATGCCTACATTAGTGGACAAGTGGAGAAGCCACAATGATGTGTGAGTTCAGGAGAACCAAACTCCGAGTTCAGCAAATGGTTCTCCAGTCAATGGAAGGAGCCCATGTTTGATTCAACAGCACAGCTCAGAGCATGAGCTCATTCATGTTTCTAATGTTGATTGCTCTAAATTAGGGGACTTTCTTGATTCTTGATATCCTTAGGTCTTGGTGAGTCACACAGGATTTTAGAAAAATAACTCCTAAACAATAAGATGTGCTTTTGGGCTATGAGCATCTCCCAGACAAGTAGGTACAAAGCACTGTATTCACAGCAGTGTATTGCCAGGGGACTTTTTATTGCTGAGCTAAAAATTCTACTTCTAAAGGATCATTTCTGCTGCAAGGTCTATTTTTTTTTTTTTTTTACAATAGAAAGATGAAATCTTTAACATGTCTAAAATATATTCAGCTGTGCCATTAAAATGAAAGGAGTTACTAATCAGAAGGGGAAAAAATACCAGAGTCAGCTGGAAATGTTGTATACACTACCTTTGTCCTAATCCTCTTTGCCATGAGCAAGGGAATAGTCCCAAAGAAAGCAGCACAGTTACAAGTGAGAGAAAGGCTGCCTGGAATTATCTTGTATCAGTAATTTTCTCCTTCAGGGCAATATATATCTAAGTTATAATTGTCTGGAAGCAGTGCTGTTCCTAGTAACCATAGATAAATAGGACAGGGCTGTGGGATTTCAGAAGCCTGAGAGTGAGGAGCTGCCAAGGTCCGTGGGTAGAGGGGAGTAGCCACAGCTATTTGTAAGTTGTGACACACAATTTGTTTAGACTGCTGTGAATTTTTGGATAGAGCTGGATTTTTGGTAGAAAACCTGAATCGTACATTCCTAGTTTTAAAACATAAATGTTTTCACTAATTCTAGATTCTGAGGATTGTTTAGATGATGGTAAATTCTCAGTTGTTTCATGGAGTTTCTTTCTTCCACCTTCCCCAGTGGCTCAGTGTAAATATTCATTTTCAGGAAATGAAGTTTTCTCAGAAAAAGATTACTCAAAACTCACTGGTATAAACACCTGAAGTTTCATGCTGATGTAAGTCCTCCATGGGAGTCAGTTCTGCAGCAGAAATGAAAATGGGAGGGAATCCAAAAGGAACGTGAATAAAATAGCAGAAGGCAAGGTGACTCTGGCTAGCCCTCCACAAATTCTATTGATAGTCAGATCAGTTGAATGTTCCCTACTATTCTGGTGCACAAGGAAGGAGCTCTGCTAGTAATTAAATTATTACTGCTGTGGAGGAATGTAGGCAAAAAGTATTAATGACTTCTGAATCAATAAATCATGGCCTTAAGCATGTTTTATTGATTCTTGTGATGCTTATTTCCTACTCACTTGTCATATTCTAGAAGAGCTTTGAAACAGTAACAGGAGTGACTCTGCTGGCTTTCCATATAGGATCCACTCAGGGTTGTAGTTCTTGTTTTCACTTTCAGTCTGGAATGTACAATAAAAATTATTTTCCAAAATAGAAGACTTTTGAACCAGTTTGATAAAAATGAATAAACAGCAAAAGCAGACAACACTTGCAGAAATAAAACCAATTAAAACTTAAATCATGCTGTTACCAGAGGGACTCAAAAATGAATCTGTGACAAAAGTAGTCAGATTTTTGTTTTCTGAATTGAAATGTTTGCAGAGAGTACTTACATAGTTTCATAATCCATAGGTATTCTGGGCTGCATACAGACAGATTTGCATAACAGACAGATATTATGTCAGCATTTCAGATGTAGCCTGAAATGATCTTAATATTTAAGTTGCCCCTGTCATTGTCTAATGTGCTTTGAGAAAGCTCTAATCCATTTTTTTTGTATTTTGTAAATTTTTGCGTTATGCAAAACTTAGAAATACAAAACCCCCCGTGTCATCATTGAGCAGTGCTTAAAAATAGCATTGCCACAAAGCAAAGAATAAACACTTCATTTGTTGGTGCAATGAATGTGTAATATCTGCTCTGGAGAACACAGAGGTAAGAAGGGTTTATTTCTTGCACCCGATCTTGTCCTCACATCAAGAATAATTCCATTGGAGACAGTGGATTTACATGCTTACAAAACTGTGGAAAGGCACTTGGAGGGTGTCTGTGGCTTGCCCTCATTATTAAATCTCCTGTTAAAAGAGATCTGACTTTGTGAGGGACTTTGGACTTGTGACTGAGACAAATAGTTAGGTTTGGATTCTTAACTTAATGAACCTGTGCAGAACTTTGCCTGTGTCTGATCCAGCTGTTGCTTTTCTTTGTAACCTGCTTGGTAAAAAAGTACTTTTGTGATATCCATTGTTCAAAGTGGACTCATTTCAGTATAAATACCAAAACGTGGGACAGGGACTTCTGCAGCACTATTGCATCTTCAAACCATTTTAGGTTATAATAACTTCATTGTAATTGACTCATGCTAAAGATAATAAAAAATTAGAGCTTCTGCTGCTAGCAGATAAATAGCCTGTCCTTTATTTTTAATATGTCCTCTCTTCAAATCCTATAAACACTCAAGTACCTCTCCATTCATGGATAGAGAAACAACTTGGTCCTTAAAAGTCTTATAAAAGACAGTCAAGCATTTTGTAAAGCTGCAGAACTAGTCTGATGTAATTTTAAGTGACAGTGGTTCAGATTCATCTCTAAGGCAATGTATTTTCTTTCACTGTTTGGATATTTTTCCCTATCTCTCCCTTTCTTTACAAGGATTTTGACCATCACTGCCCATGGGTCAACAATTGCATAGGACGGAGGAACTACCGCTATTTTTTTCTCTTCTTGCTGTCCTTAAGTACGCACATGGTTGGAGTGTTCACCTTTGGGCTCATCTTCATACTAAACCATATGGAAAAGCTGGGAGCAGCTCATACTACCATTACGTATCCTTCCTTTTGGTCTTTCCAGATTCAAGGTGACTGAGGAAAATGTGCAAGAAAGAATATGAATATTTGTCCTCCAGGAGCTGACAGAGCCTCTCCTGAGCCCCCACTGCTCTCCTCCTGTAAATGCTCAGTGCAGGTTTTCCTCTGTTCCTGTCGTACCTGTGTGAACATGGATTGCTCCAGAAACTGTAGTTGACCCTTTGTCTTTCTCAATCTTTGTCACAACAACCCAGCAGAAGGATGAGCTGCCTCCCTGAATTTTCCTTACAACCAGGTGTTAGCTCTCAACTTCTGTTTGCTGTATTTAAAACTCTGTTGCTGTATTTGGAGCAGAGTGTGCTCTGGAAGTAGCCCCCTGCATGCTGGTGTAACAGCTCTGCTGGCTCTGAGAGGTGATACTGCTCTTGATAGATCAGTGCAGAACATTCTTTACAAGGTAGAAAGGTAGAGCCAGAATCACTGAGTTCACATTACTTTTTAATCCCATCTCAAGGGTGAGGACACAGGCTGGGAGCAGATGGACTTAACTTTGAGATGAAATTTAGTTAGACCTTGCAGAAGGTGAAGGACACTCTACTCTGCACTCATGAGACCCTACCTGGAAGGCTGCACCAACATCAGAAGGACATGGAGCTGCTGGAGCAAGTCCAGATGAGACCACGGAGATGCTCAGAGAGCTCTGGAGACAGGCTGGGAGAGTTGGTGTTGTTCAGCCTGGGGAAGAGAAAGCTCTAGGGAGACCTTAAAGCCCTTTGCAATGCCTAAAGTGGCTCCAGGGGAGCTGGAGAGGGACTTAGAACAAGAGTGGAGTGAAAGGATATGGGGGAACAGCTTCAAACTGAAAGAGGGCAGGTTTAGATGAGATACTGACATGAAATTGTTCACTATGAGGCCCTGGCATAGGTTGCCCTGTGGCTGCCCCATCCCTGGAAGTGTCCAAGGCCAGGCTGGACAGGGCTTGGAGCAGCCTGGTCTAGTGAAAGGTGTCCTGTCCACAACAGAGGAGTTGGAACTATGTGATCTTTAAGGTCCTTTCCATCCCAAACCATTCTATGACACTGTGATGCTCCCCTATATTTTTTTTTTTTCTCCTGTTCCTCTCCCTGTCTTTCACAGGCTCTTTTTCCTTTCACTCATCTCAGTTTCTTTAACTCTTGGATACAGAATGGCTGTCATGTGTGTGGCTGGATTATTCTTTATCCCAGTCATTGGTCTCACTGGCTTCCATATTGTTCTCGTGGCCCGAGGGCGCACAACAAATGAACAGGTAAGAAGCAATCCTTTCTCCATGTTTGTGGCTGAGGTGTTGAGGTGGGAAGGAAAGTCAGCAAGTCAGCTTGGGTAAAGCAAAAGATGGTCCAAATCTTACCAGTAATGCTCTTACTGGAGCTTTTATGAAGATCTAGGAAGATTGCCTATTTTTTATTTTCAGATTTTTTGTTAATACACTGCAGTCAAAGGTTACCCTTTTTTAGTCACAGAGCATCACCCCAGGTTTATTTATTATTTAAAATCTACTCATGACCTTGTAATAGGTTTTATGTGGTGAGTACCATCAACCAACCCCATAAGTTCAAAGTTCATGAGTCAGACTGGACAATCCATGAGACTGAGTCAAAGAAAGAAAGGAAAAGATTAAATCTCCCTCTCTCATGGTATTTTGAACTCCCCCAGCAAGCCCACACTGCCCAGAATAGGGTCTGAGTTAGCTCTTTGTCTCCCTCTGTGTCTCTTGTTCCCATGCTTATGAACACACAGAGAGCTGTAAGACCCAACTTGTTTTGCTTGTCCAAACCAAGTGCCAACATGACACCTTGTGCCAAAAAGCCTGTAAAACTCCAGTTCCCCTGCAGTCACCCAAAAGTCCATGATCCACAGTCCCTGTGATTGATGCAGACCTGCATTTCTGTGCACATTAATGGCTTGGTGTGGGTGATAGAGATAAGTGTGATGGGATCAGTAACAAGCTCCTGCCACCCCAAGGGACAGTTTGCAGGTGTGGCACTGGTCTCAACCCTCATCCCAAGACTCATGAACTCTGTGCATTCCAGTGCTTTACCCTTTCACAGCTCCAGCTCCAAAGTCCCCCTCACATCTGGGCTTTTTTCTCATTTTTCCCCACCATACTTCTTTTCCCTTGTGGTTTGGGTGTTTTTCAGATGGGTTTTGGCTGCCCTTGCACCCATGGGTGCTGTGGAGCTCCCACTGAGCTGTTTTGGCTGTCCTGAGGACTCATGGCTCCATGCTGTGGAGCTGCCTGGCTCCTGGGCAGGCTGTGAGCACTGAAAACATCTGTCTGAGGCCAGGCCTTCATAAACTGAGATGACATTGTCTCCATCCCACAAGAGACAATAAAAACTCTTATCCAGAAGAGTGTGGGAGGTTTACATAAGGAAGAAATCTGAAGTCATCCTGAACTGTTGCCTAACATGGCCTTTGAACAAAGCAAGCTTCCATAGCTGTCATCTTCAAATGCTTTTCTCTGTCCTGCTCAGAACTGTCTGCTCTTCATTTTAAGATTGATTTTGGCCAAGTATTAGGTTTCATAAGTGCTAACAATAGTAGCATGAAACACAGGGAATTTTGGTCTCATAGCCCTAATCGTGGTTTGCCTTAGGCTTGTCTTTGTGCAGTGATATAAACTCTCATGAAAATTCTAGGCTGAAGAAGAAGGAAAAATTTTACTTTAAAAAATGTAAAATTTAACTTCATTTCTTGGTGGCTGCAGTAGAATTTAGAAAGGTTGAGAATTTTTCTGTGGTTGAAAGAACTGTTGGAAAATGTATCCTAGCTTGGTTTGGTTTCCTGAGCTACCAAACCACTTGAGATTTAATTAATCTTCCCATGCCATTTTGAAAATTAAATATAATCTGGTCTTAATTTCTGCTTAGTCATATGTAACAGTTATCTGTAACTGGAGGATGGATGTTCCCAGCCCTGAGGTCCTTTCAGAGGAAGCATATCTAAGTAATTAGAGCACCAGACCAGGAGAGATGGATATGAGATCTGCTCCTGGCTTTGCCACTATTCTAAAATATACTCTTTTCTCCTGCAGTCTCACTGTTGATTCTCTTTTCTCACACTGGTAGTTATCTACTGTCAGCTTTCCAGTTGCAATATGTTCAGCTTATCTTATCCTCTTTACCCAGTACATTTTATAGGGCAGTGGTACAGACATTTTTTGGTTTTTACTGTAAAGTTTGGGTATTTATTTATTCTGGAGTTAGTAAGTTCTGAGCATTCATAGTAAGCAGACTGTGATTGAAAAGTGCATAATGGCTGGGTTTAGATGTTTCTGAACTTTCTGAATGCCTCTGAAATTCTTTTATAGAATCAAAATAACCCATAACCCAACATCTGCTCATATTCTGGTATTTTTAGTTTCTGAATAGAGTAAATAAATACCCTTCCTTCTTAGACTGCTTTCTACCAGTGGATTTCAAACTGCTTTAGAAAGCAAACTGATATAATTAGTACTGTAATCTGTGAGTAGGGGAATTTTATATTTTTATACTGTGTTTGATAAAATGGGCACAGAGATATGAAATGCTTTACCAGCATCTGGCACAAGTCAGCATGAGCCTAGGATTGAATGCAGATGTGCCAAATGTCCCAGGCCCATGTTTTCATCAAAAGGTTGCTCTTCCAAATCTCAGAGCTTCCAGCCTCTCTCTCTTGGCCTCTTAAAGAGCTTTATGTTATATCAACAAGGCCAGCAAAATATATTACAGAATCATTTAATAGTTGTTATTTTATGTTCAAGTTATTAAAGTATTTCTGGTACTCTGTAAACTTGTTGCTAGATCAGAGCTATGAGCTGATTAAAATGCTTTACTTGCAAACAACAACAGCAATGCTTTTAATGGCAACCACTATTCATCTCCCTGGCTTTATTGGTGTTTATCCCCATATGGTGACTTTCGAGTATCTGCCTGTGGAGTACAAACTCTTTATAATGCTGATGAAGCCTTGAATGGATCCCGACAGTCTAATGAGGCTTGGCTTTTATTAAACATGCTCATTTACAAGCAAACATTGTAATCACCAGGGAGTTCCTGGCACCCTCCCACATAAGGCAGTGGTTTGTACTGATTGCTGCCCAGGATGGGATCTGAGAGAGAGGAAACATTGCTCTCATCCAGCATTTGGGAATGTTGATTTGACATTTCTGTTGGTTTGGAGGGGACTTGCCAAGGCAGAGGAGGGGAAGTGATGGGAATGAAAGAGACCAAAACAGGATGTCTGGCTGAGAGCAGACACAAATCCAATGCAGGAGCAGCATGGAGAGGTGAACACATCACTTCACAACCCAGTCACATTCAGCAGTGTCCTTTTGGGAAGGATCTTGAGTTGAGTGCCTCCTAGCTAGAATTAGCTGACAGAGGTGATGTGTTAGAGTTGGAGAGAAAAAGTGCAGCATTCAAGGAAAAACAATCTGTTTGGGAAGGACAGTAGGGTCAGACTTGTTCTTGGCTTTCTGAGGCTTGGATGATGACTTTTATATAGCCAGAGGTTTGAGCACTGTCCTGAACATGTTTCCAGGTGACAGGGAAATTCCGTGGGGGAGTGAACCCTTTTACCCGAGGATGCTGTGGAAACGTGGAACATGTGCTCTGCAGCCCCTTGGCTCCCAGGTAAGAGAAATGCTCTCAGCTGGGAATGAGGGAGCAAGAGTAGTTGTTGGAACAGGGGAATCGAATGCACCTGGCTGGACTCACAAGCTGAGGATCATTGATGGAACAAGAGGAAAGCAAAGCAAAACAGTCCTGAAAGCAGAGCTCTGTCATATCTGCTTCCCTGTTGCATGGCTGTAACCTGTAATTCACCACCCTTATCCCAGAATTATTTTTTTTTTGAATAAGCTTGTCAAATTATGTCAAGTTCATACCCTTGTCTTCACCAATTTGTTTATCCAGTGGATTTCACTAACAAGGTAAATATCCCTATGTTATCATATTGCCCACACAACTTCTTACACTCTTCAGGCAATGTCCTGTCTGCTGGAGAAAAGGAAGGAAGCTAAAATCAGCCCTTCTCCTTAAGACTTAAATCTAATTTAAGGCTGCTGTGGTTTTCAATCTCACTGGCACTTTCATTATCATAAAACCGATTATCAATGAGGTCTACATCACAGAACTTGAGATTTTATTTATGGCTTTCTATTTTTGGGGAAATCAATTTATCGTTTCACATTTTGAAATCAAGATCTTAATGCAGTAGATCAGATGGACTATAAATAATTCTAGGTGCTGAGCTGTACAGCCTGCCTTTGGGGTGTAGAACAATTCCAGACCCTGACACTCTTAACTGCCTTTTTTCACCTTTTTTATACAACAAATAAGTCCTAAAGGACTGTTACATGTGTTAAAGACACTGGATTATCTGCTTCTCTAACTTTCCAAAACGTGAAAATTGGGTCAAGGTAGATTAGAAGAGCTGAGTATTAAATGTTTCTCTCTTTGTGCTCTTGTCCATTAGTGCTTCAAAAACTGCTGATTTTTTAATGCATCCTCTCCTTTCGTTCACTATTTTTTTTTTAAATTGCTGCTTAATTATTACATACATTGAAATAAATGGAGGTTCTTACCTAGATTCTGACACATTGTTAAATCATAACCTGGAAGTGGGAAGATTTTTAAGCCGTTTTCTTAGGTTACTGTTTATTTTAATGATGATTGTTGCACAATTAATCAGGTACGTGGTTGAGCCCAAGAAAAAGCAAGCTGTGAGTGTGAAGCCTCCTTTCCTGAGACCTGATTTGTCTGAGAGACAGATCACAGTGAAGATCAGTGACAATGGCATCCAAGCCAACCTCAACCGGAGCAAGGTGAGGAAATCTCCAAGCTCTGCTTTTGAAGGGCATGGATTCAGCTGGGAATGAGTCAGTCATTGACAAATCTCCTTGAGATAATGCAGAAACTAGAGTCTGAGTCCTTGTCATATACTTCATCCTCTGTAATGCAGGTTCAGTAACAGCAGCTCTTGATCCAGTTGCAGGCACCTCTAGAATGGAGTCCCTCTGGGCTTCTTTTGGAAGAGCTGGCTGTTCTTTGCAGTAGTTTTTTTCTGTCCCATGAGGTGTCACCTCTCGGTGTTCAAATTAATTTTAATGAACCCTTGTACCACCAGACCAGGTCAGCTGTTCTACTTCAAAGAATATTCTGAGCTTCCAGGCTGCAGGAAGGCTTGTGGTCCAGGGCAAGGAATACTGACTCAGAAACTGAGTTTTCTTCTCTCCTCTTCTCTTTTCCAGTTTCTCCTGGCATGAATAATAGGGAAGGATTTGTTTAGTCCCATAAAAAGTGGTGGATTCATAGGAAGCCAACTTGCAAAATTTCTGTGGATAGTTATTTCCTACACTCCTTGGATAGTTACTTGCTGAGAGCTGCCTGGAAAGTTGTTGAAAAATACTAGAAAGCACTATTGTCTTCTACCATGTATTAATTAGCATTATGATTATAGTACTTGGCATGCCAAGTAGACCAGGATAGTGCATTTAAAATTCTACTGGCTGGTTATGACAATGCTAATTTTACATGTGACAGTCCTTGCCCTCAGTGGATGCTAAATCCTGTTTGTCATTATAGGTGTAGGTAGTCCTGGTTCTCTGGTACATCCAGCACTCTGCCACGTGCTGTTATTTAACCAAGTTGCATGTAATGATTGATTTTTTTTTTAAATCATTTTCAGTCTAAAATCAGCCTGGAAGGTCTGGAGGATAAAAGTATGGATGTGCAACCACCTCTCCCACCCAAAGGAGATCCAAGCAAGTACTCTGAGCTAAAAGGGCAGCTGGGCACCAGTGAAGGTATAGTTGCATGATCTGGGTTTTATTTTTATTAATAAGAAACTATTTTAAACTTCTTTAAAAGGTCTCTTGTATTCTCTTGAAACACGGGATCTGGGTGAAGGCGCTTTTGTTTGTTTACAGGATTTCCATACCAGGGGAATTAACAGCAGGAAAGGAAGAAAAAAGCCAGCTTGAAGTGGTTCATTCACGCCTAGGTTGAATATTTCATGTCAGTTTTGCAGAGTTTATAAACTCTTTTAAACCCCTTCTTAAATCAATTTTTAAATGAAAAATGTCGAAGGACTCTAAGGAATCAGAAATATTAGAGTGAAATTCTTAGACCTGGCAAACTGAATTATTTCATTTGTAAGAATGTGAACTTCATGCTTTGACACTACTAAAAAAACCTATTTTTTTTTTCAGATGGAACTAGTAGCTGAATTTAACCCAAATACTTAGTATTTCAAATTAGGCAAAATTTCTACTCACCAAAACATGTCACCCCACTCAATATATTGTGCCTTGTTTCCTCTTCTCTGTAGATGGCTGATCTGGCAGCAGTGTGCTGTTACTGCCAGAGGGACCTCATTGATTTTGGTGGAATGCTACACAAAAGTACTGCAAGTTTTATTCTCTCCAGAACACATCCATTTGCAGAGGACAATGGATGGCAAGGAATTATGGCTGAGGGCTTTCTGTTGACACACATTTTAATAGAAAGTACTTGTTTTGTTTTTTTTTTTTCTTTTGCAGAGGGTGGCCTCTCACCCAAACTTATCAGCCCTCCTACTCCTGCCATGTACAAATACCGGCCAGCTTTCAGCAACAATCCCAAAGTCCACTACCACGCCACGGCTGAGCAGGTGAGCAAACCCGGGAGTTTCTGCTCCCAGCTAATGCCAGGCACTGTGGAGCTGAGGATGAATTCACTGCAGGGCTCTAGTGAATATCAGAGTGTAAAAGTAAATAACAACACTTGGCAGCGCTGTGTGACAGTGTGTTATTTTCACTGTGCTCCTTATGGAAACATGTCTGATTTCACAGCTTCCCCCTGCTGACATGTCTGTCCCACTGCCAGGCGCGCGCTGCCGCTGCGCTGGTGTCTCGGCCTGATCCTGGGATGCTGAGAAGTGTCACCTCCCATTGGCTTCTCCTTGCAGAGGTGCCACCTCACATTCCCTTCAGAGGGAGCTGGGCATGCCGAGTACTTCTCTGGATCAGACCCTTTAGCCAGTACTCAGTGTACTCACTAATTCCTTAAGATGATAGCTTGCAAAATAGAAAGAACTTTTAAAGCATCCTAAGAGATAATTTAGTGAAAATCAGCAGAAGATTCCTCATGTTTGACCTTCCTTAGCACCTATTAAGGGCATTTGGGTTATATGGGGAAAAAGCACCTTCCTAGTACTTGGCATCATTTTCACCTATCAAGAAAACTGAGGTCCAGACAATTAGACAGGTTTGCTGTGGAATTTTGACAGTTTTCTCTTTTGCTTAGAAGTAACGAGACTTACTTCTCATGGATTTATTGCAAATATTCCTTGGCCCCAGGACCTGAGAAAGGCATTTGGAAAATCACTGGTCTAACTTGTATATTTGCAGTATGTATCTGAGTCTTCACACACCAGTGGAGACACCCTTAAAAAACACAGACTACACACAGTGCAGTTTTCTCAAAATTAATTTCAAGTCTTTCAGTGTCACCCCTGGAATAACAAGAAGGAGGTGATAGGAAGGAGTATTATAAAAGAAGTAAGGTAAGGAAAATATGGTAGATAAAAATAATTGACTGCAGCAACACTCTAATAAGACAGAATGTTCCTTAAATGGTGAGGAAAGCTTTTCGTGCATCCTTCTCATTTTGAAAAGAAAGATGGTGATAGATAGTGGAATTCCAGCTATGATCAAGTTTAAGTTTTAGTCTTGCTGCAGCAATGGTAACTCTTATTCTCTGGATTTGTCCACTTAATGAAGAAACGAGTGGCTTATGAAAGGGAACACAAGAACAACAGTGTGTTCACTGTATCCAAAAAGTTTAATATCCTATCATTTTCATTTTATTACATGAAAAATGGCTTGACATCCAGTTCAAAATATTCTATTTACAGGCATCATCTAGCAATTTTGAGCTGTGGAAGCCACAGCATTCTGAGTCATAATGCCAAAAGTCAGGGAGCCAAGGAAGGCAGGCTTGTTGTGTTCATTCAGTGCACAGCCAGAGATGCAATATAGATACAGGGCAGGTTCTGATTAGGCCAGGGGACTGGGCAGTGCTGTGAAATGATAACAGGGAGCAGCACCTTCACTCCATGGGTTGCTGTTTTCAATCCTAACCCAAAACAGTTGCTGTTGCTGTTGCTGACTGGTGTGCAAGCTCTGGGGACTTGTTCAGTTTTATAGTAATCACAACCCTCTAGTAGTCAGCTGGGAGTATAATAAAATGGGGTTCACGTGGTGAGCTGATAGGAGGGCATGGATTTGTCTGCCAAGCCTAAGTAGGAGGTACAGAGGGAAAGAGATTGGCTGTGTGAGGAATGCCATGGTGTCTGTTCTGTATCAGTTCCTCAGTCTGTCAATGTAATTCTGCTTTTGAGCAGGGAAAACTGCTAGGAAAGAGGCATTGGGACACAGGGATAAGTAGCACAAATATACTTAAAAGCTACGTCATTGCTCACTTCCTCCTTTACAGGCTGTCACTTGGTCTCCTTTTTCCAGAGAAGGCCAAATTTAGCACCATGCTCTAGAAAAGAGTGAGCTGTTTTGCATATTTCTCTATCTTCTAGCTGAAAGGGAAAAGCTGTTCTAAAAAAATCCAAATAAACCAGGGGTTTGTCATTCAGATTTTTCTTTCAATAGTTTTCCTTTAAAAGAAGTTAAAGAATAAGCTGTGTCAACTACATTTCTGATTAAATATGTGACTGATAATTTCTTTGTTTGCAGAGCCAGTGTAGCCAATTTATTGTGCATTATGGCAAGCTCTTCCTTAAAAATAACAACGAAAACTATTTGCTAAGCACAGAATTTCACAGAGTAAAACAAAGTGAAGTCCTTTCTGTTTGGAGAGCACATAAATAAATTATGGCCTTTGTTTCCTTTTTTGATGTGGCCACTTTCTCCTACATAGGCAATAAAAAAGAGAAAATAGCTTTGTTTTGTTGTCTAAACGGTGGGAAGGAGCCTCTCTGCTTTAATTAAAGTCTGGTGCCTAATTTTGAAGACCTAGGATCAGAAATTCAGAGTTACTGAATATTCATAGCACAGAGTAGAGCGGATAGGAGTGTGCTGGTCCCCAGCATGTTGAAATGAAGCTGAAAGTATTTCTGTCTCAGCACACAAAACCAGACATCCCTCAACTCAAGAGCTATTTGTAGAAAATGTGAAGTGCAGTGCTTTTTCCAAGGGCAGTATCATCAGATAACAATCTGATTTACTTTGACTGAGACTTGAGTCTCAGCTTGGGTCTCCCATTCAGCGTTTTCAGTGTCCATGCATTAACTTACTTTTTACTGTCAATATTATTTAGCACTTACTATGAATAACTCCTCTTTGGTTCTAAGGTGCTAATCCATATGTTGAACAGGAGTCCGGAGATTTTCTTATAATGAACCTGGGCTGACAGTCAGAGGGAAGACCTTCAGCTCTGTCCTTCCCATGCCCTCACTGAGAGAGCAGACTTGTACTTATGTGTGAGTGGCTTCTGTTCCTCATGTTCACCTCTGTTTCAGATCACCTTGCAGGAGGGACACAGTCAGGGGGCTCTGATAGAAGAGGATGGCAGGAGCCTTGATTACCAATCCGAACCCAGCTTGGACATGCCCAGCTACCGGAAGAGCTCCCTGCACAAGACCTATCAGTCTTCCCCACTACAGATAGATTCCTTTGCCATCAATTCACGATCCCTGAGCCTGAAATCTGCTGGCAGGAGAGGGACAGACAAAGTGCCCCTTCATCCAATAAAGTCTGAAGGGGCGGCTTCCACCCCTTACAAAAGCATCTTTTCTCCCAATTCCCTGTCAAACAGAAATGGGAGTCTTTCGTATGACAGTTTGCTGAACCCCATGTCTCCCTCGGGGAGGAAGTGCATTGCCCACTCTGCAGTCAGCTCTGTCGGGTACCACTCCCCATATTTGTCAGCCAAAATGTGCCACCTTCGGGGCAGCGAGCTGCAGCGCCAGCCGCCGCAGAGCTTCAGCCCAGTGCTGGGGAGCCCGGCCCCGCATCAGCGAGACCCCTCCCCAGTGCGCTACGATAACCTTTCCAAGACGATTATGGCATCCATCCAGGAAAGGAAAGAGATGGAAGAGAGGGAGAAGCTCCTCCACTCGCACCCTGACTCGGTGTTTGCAGACTCGGGTGTCTATGACACGCCCAGCTCCTACAGCCTTCAGCAAGTGAGCACGCTCTCGGAAGACCCGCGCAGCATGGCCATGAGATACGGCTCCAGGGACAATCTGATGGCTGCCACCAGCTTTAGCACAAGGAACCCTATTCTGCAGTCCTCAGTGTCTTCACTCTCAAGTGCAATGACAAGAGCACCAAGGACTTCCACAACCTCTCTGCAAGCTGATTTAGCCAATAATAATGTGCAGTCTCATCAAGCGCTACAGGGCAGGGTGAGCAATGGCTCCTACAAATCCCCAGGCCACCAGGTCCCGTCGTCCCCCACAGGGATGCCTAGGTCACCCTCTTATGGAGGCCCGAAGGCTGTGTCGTTTGTAAACACTGTGGAAATTACAGAGGTGCAATCAGTGGGAGCACAGAGGTATGTACTGCTGGAGGGGCTGAGAGCAATGGGAATCTGCTTGCCAGCAAGGGCAGAGCGCTGCGCTGGAGGCACGGCCCAGATGAGGTGTTTGCTGAGGGCCACAAGGGCGGGAGGTTTGTGGGTGCTCTTCAGTTCTGTCACACCCCCACAGCAACCTCATCATGACAAAACATTTGCACTTCTGCTGTACCTTGAACTGCAGATGGTCAGTTTTGCTGTAAATTCATAGTGCTACAGTGTCATAACTGAACTGGGGAATTATTTCTAAGGTGTGAGGCAGATTAACCCTCCCTCATGCACAAAAGGGTGGAGCTGTTTTAGTTCGCAGCCTGAAGGGAGGCTGACCCAGACATTGCTTGGATACAGAGGCAGAGCTGGGATCCTACTTGTGCTACATACCCTGCACTGATGGAAAGAGGCTGAGACCTGGTGTTTACAGAGATCTCTGTATTTAGCAGTGTTAAGTGTCCATAGTACAGAACTGCTGCTAAAAACACAGAGCTTCATGACATTACCTTAAGGCCTTGCTGCTTCCTTCCTTTCTGTGAGAAAGCATGGAGAGAGAGGATTTGCTGTGCTGAAAGCCTCAGTAACTGCCATCTGAGCAAGATCCTCAGCTGCAGCTTTTGCATGTGCTTCTCTTTCCTTGTGGAAGCCATGGAGCTTGCAAAGCCTGAAGAGATCATGACCTGCTGAGGATGCAGTATTTCAGCTTAGTTGGGACCTGGAGGGCTGCTCTTCAGAAATATCTAAGTTTCCTTTGTATCTGGTACTTACTGTGCTGTGCTGCATTCCAGTTCGGGTCCCAGGTTTCTCTCTCCTGTTACCCAACAGTTTTGGAAAACTTACTGAAATGTAAGGGAGAAGCAGGTCTCCAGAAGTTAAGTGCCAGCGAGTTGTTTCAGAGATAAGCAACAAAGTTTTGTTTACCTGGATATTTAACTGGGAAATATTTTTTCTGAGAATTTATTTCTGATTTTAAGTCAAAGTTTAGCTTAAGGTCAGTGGTGAGCAGTGGTGACAGTTAAACCTTCCTGCATTCTACAAATGCTTATGCAATGAACTTGGATCAACAAAGCATTTAAGCAAGTAATTAAGTGAACTAATATTACTGGGGTGTGGTCCACTAACCCAATGACCAAATTAATTCTCCCGTTTCAGTGCCTTTCTCAAGTGCACTGGCTTCAACCAGCTTGCTCCCAGGCTTGAATATTTTGCAATGCTGGGTACTCGGGGTGACAGGGGTAATTGTTTATTCTGAATGAAGCCATTCTGCTATCACACTTTGTCACTAACACTACCTCTTTTGATACTACTTTTGATGCAGGGATGACATGCAGTTGAAGACGCCTCACAGTAAAATAAATGGACAGCCAAAAGGAATAGCCAGGTTGGGTTCAACATCAAGTTCCCAGGGGACGCCTGTCAGCCCTGCTAGACACTCAAATGTTAAGAAGGTGTCTGGAGTTGGTGGAACAACCTATGAAATTTCAGTGTAAAATAAAATGAATTAAAAACAAAGAGCCATCCACTCAGCCAGCCATGAAGCTAGGAGCACTGTGAAGACTCAAATAACAACAAAGAAGGAGCAGCAGCAGTCGGCCACTCTCCTTTTCTTGTTTTGGGTTTGTTCTGTTTTCATCTTTCTCTTTTGGCCAAAAACCAGCTGCAGCCTTATTCTTGAGGGAATAATAAAATTGTACAGTCTATCAGACTCTTCCTGAACCGACAGGCAGGAACTGGCTACAACCTAAGACCACCACAGAGCGGATTTCCTTCCTGCAAGAGAGCGCTAAAGCCATTGTGCGCGTGTCTGTCCAACCACTCTGTTGTGTACCCGTTGTGCTGTGAAAAAGTGCAGTCAGTCCAGGATCAGTCAGTTTTCCCATGCCCCTTCCCGGTTCTGGCCAGCGATGTGTCCAGCAGGAGCCAGAGGACCAACTGCTCTTTTCCTGCTGACATGGAAAGTAGGGTTCCTGCGCTGGGCAGGAGCTTCTCCGTGTCCCCCGGGCGCTGCAGCTCAGGTTCCTCCTGCTGGGAAGGAACAAGGCAAGGCCACTTGGGCTGCAGACACCATGTCGTCTTTAAAAGCCTCCCTGGTCCCAGATGGGGGCAGGAGAAAGGAGAGCAACAGCTTCTCCCTGTCTGCCATTGGCCTCCCTGTGTGTGAAGTTGTGTGTGTGTGCGTGTGTTTGTCTCCATGGAAAAGGACCGCAACACCGGCAAGGATCTGCCACTCCGATCTCCTGCTCCCTCTGGGTTTGAAAGGCTTCTCTGACCCGGAAACAAAACCAAGCAGATGAGAAAGGAAATGTTCAGATGGAAACATATTTTAAACAGCTGTCAGCTGCTTTCCCTGCACCCTCCTTACCTGTTGGATTTAGGCAATAACAGAGTTTACTGCCTCGCCCTGGTGCCGTCAGTGTAAACCCACAGCAAGGTTACCATGAGCTGTCCAATTTACAGTGTGTGTAACTGAGCCAAGCGTGCATCTGAAGGATATAAATTTTCTGTCTGCTTAATTACTAGCACATTCCCTCTGGTCTTCAATACTGTTAGACAAAGGATTTTCAATTTGGGTTTTTCCCCCCTGGGGAACAACTTTTTAAAATAATATCTATCAAATCTATTTAACATTCTGAGGTTTCTTTTTCCTGTCTCCAGAAAACTACATTTACTTTGTTGGATTTAAAGACAACTTTACCGTAAAAAACAAGGAAGGGGTGCATTACTTTTGTCAAAAAACTCTGACAAAGCTAATTTTGGGACAAATGGATTTTTATTTCTCTGTTCTTTATCTCCTTTTCCTTACTATTCAGTTACCACCTCAGAAGTCAAAAGTACTGAGATCTGGACCAATGCTAAGTAACCAGATCACGTGTGCAATTAAGAATATCCTGAGCGACTGTTGCCAAAGTCACTAAAAGTTAATATTTATCACTGAGCCAGTCAGCATACAAGACCTCGACTTCCCACCTGGTTCTCTTGGTGAATAGTTTTGATTAGAGATCTTAATCCATCATTTTTCAGGATATTTGTTTCAAGGGGTTAAATCCTTTTCAGTCCTTGACTATAATGGAATGCTCTCCAGGTATATGGTAGCAATTCAGAATGTGTTCATAACAGCTTATTTGTTTTCATGTATGTTGAGGTTAATTACTCCAGAAGGCAAACATTGACCTTAATTTTGCCTGGTTAAAATTTATATTTTGATTTGATGAATCTTGACATCTGCTGCAATACATGGTTATTATGTCCCTTGTATATCACATTATTTTTTGGAGACAAAGGTTGAAGAAAACATACGAAAGTTAATCATCTCTCTGTGTAATGTTCTATGTTGCCTGAAGGGAGAAGCCTGGAAAGCAGTGCATCTGCAATAGGTTAAAGTTCTGAGAGAGTGAAGTAGAAATCAGTGTGCATTTTATTGCCTTGGTGATATTTTAAATGCCTGGTGTAGGGATATTGCAGAGCAGAGAAGCACTAGTCTCTCTCTATGCAGATTTGCTCGCTGGCATGTAGAACATTGTCTTTAGCTGGAGGCACCGTGTTACCAGAAAGATGCTGGCCAACTGGATCAGGTACAGATGGAGCAATATATATTAAAGAACTGGATGGGCTGGCTAATGAGAAGATTTAAAGGGCTAAAACATGCCAGTGGCTAAGCAAGGAAGTGGAAATTGAGTATCATAATTTCACAAATATGTTACTTAAAAGTTGTAAAACCAAAGGTAAATCAAAGGGTTGTCACTCATAACCAATGATCTATATTTAGAATGGGGCAGAAAAGATGAAGTGGGAGGGGCAGTGGAATAGTCTTCCAAGCAGAGTTTTGGACAAACTGTTTAGGACAGTCAAACTGTATTTGGACAAGTTGTTAAAAAATTTCTGTGAGAGGTGAGCCTGTAGGGACAAGGGATAGACCAGATGGCCTTACAGATTTCTTCCATCTTTAACTGTTACTAATCTGCAGTCTACCCTGATGGTAACTCCTCAGGAAGATGCAGTACCTCTTTAAGGACTGGAATTTACTCTGGTGCATAGAGTATCACAAGAATTACTTGTTTTTAAAGTATCATGTATGCCATATGTAAGCCCTGAAAAAGAGGGGGTATGACACACATGGGATTAGGGAGTGAGACAAGGGCACATTTTATCATGTATCTTTGAATATGTACATGAAATTCATGCAAGCAAGGCTGAAAATTTGCACCAATGTAATATTTGAGATTTGCATCCCAGTGATGCTCCACTTTGATCGTTCTTTCTCTTGCATTTATAAATGAAAAAGCTACTGAGGAACTTGAAGGGCCAAAGAGCCTTTGAAGTTAACTACATTAGTTCATGAGAGAATTTCTCAGTAAGACTAAACACAGTATTGTGTGTATAAAGCACTAATATCCAGGGTTATTTTGACATAGTTCACAAGGGGTAAGGGAGAAAAAAAGGATGCACTGTGTCAGTACAGGTTCAGCACTAAGGATTATGTATTTTGTGAGTAATTTTGCCCACAGTTGAGAGACATTCAACTTTTTCATAGGTTTACAATGGTACCAAAGTTTTTTTTCTTCTTGTTTTTTGGTTTTTTTTGTTGTTTTTTTTTTTGTTGTTTTTTTTTTTTTTCCTTTTGAGGTTTGTATTTAATTCAGTGCACATAGCCTGGAGTAAATGATTCAAATTTTCTGAAAGAATAATCTAAGCAGAACTGTTAACAGGAGATTGCATGCAGCAAATTCAGCCTCATTTCCATCCAAGGCACTGAACCTGCAGCTATTTACTCATAAATGTAAGTGTCTGTTCCATAGTTCCTGTTGTTGGACGGGGGACCTATTTATTAAATCTAATTTTTGAGCAGAATCCAGCCCATATTAAAGTATAGTTCTTTAAGCAGTTTACAGATCAGCAGTAAGGTTCTTCTGCCCAGATACCCTGTTTTTACAGACACTGCAGGCCAAATCTTCAGCTGGTATAAATTGGTGTGGCACCGTGAAAGCTCATTTAATTGATGCTAATTTATAGTAGGTGGGGATCAGCCAGGAAAATCCAGCACGAGTTAACACATCCTGTAAAGTAGCTTTATTTTTGTCATGCTTATTTCATGTTTCAAAAGTCTTAAATATTTTCAACATGTTTTTATTTGTAGTTGTGGATTGTATTACTTATTTAAAAAAGAGCAATAGGGTTTTTTTTAGTTTATGCATCAGTTTTCATTGCATATTGCATTTTATTATCAGTTTGTTCCCTGTTCATACGCTCCCATTTAGCTTCCAGGTTTTCATTGTAGTACTTTCCTGCCTTGAAAAGTTGGATCTCTATATCTTTAATTGTATAATATATTGAATATTATGGAATTAAATGTATCTTACTACATGGGTGGGAGAGAGAGAAAATATTTTTACTTGAAGCCTTAATATTTTCTTTTTTTTACTACTTTGTTTGTTGACCTCATAGGAAAGTCTGAATAGCAAAGACTTTGAAACTCTGGGCCAAATACTGCACTGACAGACAACCAGCATTTGGCCCCCATGTCAAAACTGGATGCAGACATAACCTGAAGTGAACAAGGGAAAAAGCCTCAGGGTGGCATATTTTCCTGAAGATTGTTAATGCAGTCTCAAAACGTGTCTGTAAGCAAGTACATTAAAGAAGTTTTCAAGTCTTGAATTTTTAAGGAAGGTGATAGCAGGAACTGCCCTAATATCTTACATCTGTGCTTTTTTTTTTTTTTTTTTTTTTAAATTAAGCAAAACAAATGTATTTACTCAGTTTGGTTCAGCCAGCTCGGGGGGTTGCACAGAGCTCTGTGTTGGTAGCCATGTGCAGCACATGAGCTGTGGGGTGTTGCTGTTCTAATTCTAACCAAGCGTGATGTTGTGTCAACTCGGCCCGCCAGGATCCCTCCCGGCCCTTACAGTGGACGTTCCTCAGATGATGCCTACTCTTCTACAAGCCTAATATGGAAATTGCAATGTGGTTTTCTTTGGACTATATCTGTGGTCCAGACTAGAGATATATAGAGAGATATATATATATAGTCAATATTTTTTTGTGTGTGTGGGAAAGATGGGGTCAAGCTTTTCTGTCTCTGACAGTCTGGAAAGTTAATGTCGAACCGTTTTTATGGTCTGTATTTCACCTGTTCTGCCACCTTGAATTGTTGGAATGTATCCGTGCAGGCTTTGTGGAGCTCTGTCTGTAACCTTTTTTGTGGCTCTCGTAATACATATATATTTTTTAAACCTTTGAGTCACTTCAGTATTTTCAAGTGTCCATTTCTGCCTCAGATGCATGCTGAGATGGTTCGTGGTGCGCTGCCCTTTATCACTTCACTTGTGCAAAACCTGAACTGGAAGAGCAGAACTGGAAAGGCCAGTTCCAGTGCAAAGGATGAAACTGACAAAAAGAAGTGACTGCAGGTTAAATCTCATTTTCAAGATGCCTGTGCTAGAATAGGAAATAGGGTGAGTCCTTAAAAGAGTGTCTCCCAGTTGTGACTGATGAATCATGTTTGGGAGGTCACAGCAAGTGGTCCATGAAACAACACTAAATGAAGTTTTCTGTACTGTTTGTTTAGATTGTGGGGTTAATAGGAGTCCTGTGGTCCAGCACAGTTTTGAATCACTGCCACAGAATAACTGGAAAAATTTTTATATTGGTATTTGTTGAATACATTCTGTCCAGGTCATCTGGGTTTATAAATCCCAAACATGCGCAATTCTTAATCTGTCTTCATCTGTGTGTTTCTAGTCTTTGGAAATATGTCCATTTGATCTGTCAGACTGTCTTACAACACACGCAGCTGCCAAGCCCTGCAGCTGCTGCAGGATTTCTGATGCCATAATTTGCATATATAGGCTAATTGCATTAAGCAAGGATCCATTCAAGTGTGTTCATTATAAATGCCAGTCATATTTGTGTGCTGTTGTGTCTTCACGTGGCAGAGATTACCTTTTGTATAAAATGGCCCAAACTGTAATCACCAGGCTCCATTGATGTTGGCTACATCAAGCAGGATTATATAAGGCCATGAGCTGTTTCAGTACATTTATTTAAAGATATCTTTGCTTACAGCAATCTTGGCTTTCCTCTCTCTTAGCAATGGGTAAATTATCCAATTTTGTATTTCATCTTTTCATTGTTGTTATTTTTCATTCTGCAGGACAAGTTTAGGTTTCCATTTTGGAGCATAATAAGGAGAGACAAAAGAAACTATTTATACAGGTGAATATGTCTTTTAAGAGAGAATCAGTTTTACAATAAATAGATTAGAATTACTGTCAAAATTTGTTTTGTTAATCTTGTTACAATAACTTGAAATTTAAAGTAAGGCTTATTTCACAGCTGATATCTCTAACCCTGAAACATTTTTAAAATGTTTTGGTTAAACATTTCAAATTATATGAAGAAATATGATCTACTTTTACAGATTAAAAGAGTCCTGGGGAAGTGATGGTACATTTTATAGTGCCTTATATATATGTGTATATATTTATATGTATATATATATAATGCCTATATGTATATAATGTATATATAACTGTGTACATAGAGTCAAGTAAAACTAGTTACAGATGTCCCTCTCTGATGTATTTTAAATGGAACTGATCTGTCTTGATAGGAAAAAAATGGTTGTATCAGCAGCAAAATACAAAACCAGAATTACTTTTAAAAAATGTAAGCAAATAAAGTAGACTGGAAACAGTGTTTCTGCCAGTGGTTCTGTTCCAGGCCATGGAAGACTGGTAGACAGACCCACCATTTTAAGGGGTATTCAGAGAGAAGGGAGGCAGTGCTGGAAGCTTTGAAAAAATGGAGAATATGTAAGAGTTAATTTGCCTTAGAAGTTATGTTGTGTTGCCATCCTGTTCACCTTTTACACATCCATCCCTTGTGTGGATTTTTCAGACAGTAATTTTCCATTTATTTACAAGGAATATAAAGCACTGACATAGCCTGTCCATATTAGATGTAGGATACTCCTGGCCTGGGATGGACAGTGAGCACTGTGGGCAATGCTGAGGTTTAATAACATTTCTAGACTGTGCTAAGATATTCTGTCCATATGCTCTTTATTAATCAAAGTAATTTCTGCCTTTGTGGGCATGATCAGACTACATGGCAGAAGTGCACAACATGGCTTTGGGCAGCAGATTCTGCCACACCAGGAGGTTTTCTGGGGGTTTAGTTGCACTGTAGAAAAAAGGAGTACCACAGGTAAGTCTTTTATTTTAAAAAATATCCCCTTTCTGAAATAAAATTATTTTACAAACACTAGTAATTCAAAAACCTTTCTTTCAGCAGACTTTGTGAAGTATCTGCCATGTAAAAGCCAGAAAGGCTATGTGCTGCCTTCTGAGGTTTATTTCACACCTTTTAACTTCCAGCCTCCATATGGGGCTTGGACTATCCATCTATTTCTTCAATATGGGGTAAGAGCAGGATTTTCAAGGATTTATTTGAGCATTGTCTGTGTGTGTAAAACCCTCCCACTGAGCTCAGTGGTAACTGGAAGAAATAATGGGAAGGATATATGTGGTTAGCCAGGGAAATGGCAATGCCTAGAACTCTCTAAGGGACAAGTCACCTTCCATACAAGTGAACAGCTGTCCTTTAGTTAGCACCCTTGCTTTGGAGCTAAAGGATGCTCCTGAGCTTCAATAAATCTTACCATTACACACAGCCAGCCATGCAGACTCGATGTAGGGCTTTCAGCACTCAAATCATAAGATTTGATACCCCTTATGAACACCTAAAATGAGATTTCTTGTTTTCAGAATAACAGTAACACATGGAGCTCATGAGTGCCATGCCTAGCTCACACTGAAATCTTACTTCCCCTGAAGTCAGTGGTAGCTTTTCCTTGAAGATTAATGGTGCCTCATTATACTTGACATGCCATTGGGAGTGGCACCCATAGGAATTTGCTTTCTGCTGTATTTCATTGACATTAGGACTTCAAGCCTCTAATTTGGAGCAAATCAAATAATTGCCACCTTTTTTTCTCACAACAGCATACAGGGAAAAGTGGAATTTCATCAAAACATCCCATTCTGGGGTCAATTCTGTTTTTAATGGAACTTCTGTCCATACACCACAGAATAGTGATAGTCTTCATGGAGGCATTTTTGAGTGGCAGGCAGCAAGGAGGAGTTTGGGATTAGTAGTGGAGCAGCAGTGTGTGCTGTTCTGCCTTCTGCCTTGTCCTTTCATGCAATGTGCAGGGATTGGCTCCTGGGCAGTGGTTTCCTCCTGCATTCACTGTTCCCATGAGGTGGATGGTTCCTGGTGTGCCAGTTGCACACTCATATAACTTGAAAGCCTCTTTCAGCTACATAGGAGCAGAGCACATGGGGATCTTTGGGTCAGAGCTGACTGTGGAAGCTCATAAAATTGAATTATATTCTGGTTCTAGTCACAGGCACAGGTGGTTGAGTGGAATACGGCTTTGCTGTCAGCTTTTTCTCTTGTACAGTCATTGGAACAGATGGTGAAAGGATTGTTGAGGTTGTTTTTTTTTTTAAATGCAAGGAATGCTACTTTTTCTTAGGAAAATCTCATCTTGTAGAAACTGCAGTGTCTGAGTAAATTCAGTGAGTAACAGCATAATCCATTTTTTCCATAATCCATTTTAATCATTTTTTGCAGCCTGTATATTATGGATCCATCTGGCCTTGGGATCAGCCCTTATTGTCTCATTGACAGATACCTGAAACATCAGACTTAAAAGCAGAGGAGTAAGTAGTTATAAAGAGGTAGTACTTGGTTCTGACTAATTTTTCGGGCACACTGTGACACGGTGGAGACAAACTGCTCTGTTGTTGGCCACAGTCTCCTCCATCAGAACTCACATGCTTTGCCTGCTGTTGTTGGGAGCTTCTCAGCATCGAGCTGTGACTCACAGTCACAGAGGTACCAGCCAGATGTTCTCCAAACAGGGGCTGCACAGGAATGGCCTTCAGGCATTCTGCCACCAGTTCCTGACTCCCCTGCAGATTCCTGCTGCCTCGTTTGTCTTTCTGTCCCTCTTTGCTCCGTGTTGGATAAGTGACTTCCTGAGTCACAAATGTGTTGTGTTTGTCAGAGGCTCAAGCCCTACTGGTCTGCTATCATCTCTGTAGCTGAAGTCAAGCAGATGCCTCCCATAGGTATCCTGGAGCAGTAGGGCATATTTGGGGCACATTTAGCCTCAAATGAAAGCATCACTTAGATCATGTACTTGAGGAGGAAGTTTTTGGGTGTTTGTGATGGGTGTTGTTGACAATAATCTTGGTATTTCACGCTGACTTTGGAAAGCTGTTTTAGTAAGCAGATTAAGGACATTTCTGCCTTGATCCTTCCATTGACCCCCTTCATATTTCCCTATAATCCAAACCCTCTGCACAATACCCACACAGCACAATCCTCATTCCAAGAGACCATATGCTTCATTGCCTTAAGCGGTTCTGCTCTTCCCTGCCTGCTTCTTGGAGCAGTTGTACATGTGTATAATAATAACTAAAATGACTGAGCAGAAATACAGTAAAAGAAATGGCTGTAGCTTGGGAGTGACCTCGAAACACAGGCACACTGTGATGTGCTGCTGAGGCACAGAACACATCAAGAGCTGAGTTCCACAGCCATTGACATGTTGTGGGCAGCTGAGGAAACCCAGCCTTTCACATCTCTTGAGAGCAAGGACTGAGCTGCTGTGTTGCCATGTGAAAAACGTTATTAATTCCTGTCTTTTTTTGTGTCTGTTTTAGTGTTGTACAGAAGTACGTGTCCATTTATCTACATTGCCATATTAACAGCATGTAAAGCTTGTCAAAGAAGGAATAATGTCTATTAGTGCACAAAATTATTCCTTTTCTAGTATGGCCTTTCACTCAAGGAGAAGGAATAAGATGGAAATCATTAATTCCTGGGATTTTAACACAGGAAAGCACATTGTGATTTAAGGAATAGGAAAAAATAGGTGTGTCCATGTGTAAACAGAAGTCCCATGAGTTTATTTGACTGTGAAGGCAAAAAAGGGATTGTTTCCACTTCTATTGAAGAACAAAATAGCTATGTTTTTTTAAACATGTAAAAACCTTCATAAGAGTGGATATCATAAAAACTTAGTGTATTTCTCCCTTATTTTAACAGAATTTTAGTGTAGTTCTCTAGGAGCTCTCTAGTTCTCTCTATTTTTTGAGAATAATATTTTTTATTATATGTACTCAATATACATATTATATGTATTATTTATACAGCTTCAGTTTATGTATCTCTGAAGCCCTGGATGCTGCAGGACTTCATTTCAGCACTGTGACACAAGGATGGAAAGAATGGAAAAGGATGGAAAGAATGCCAAAAATGCCTTTTTGGGCATAAGAGACTTGGGGAGTGCTCTCTACTTTTGGTTCAGTTCTATATGTATAAATATATATGTACACTCTGCTACTATTATTAGCAATCCCCTGCATGGGTTGGGAAAGCAATGCTCTCTTTAGCCTGGGCTGACATTGCTTGATTTTTGAAGCAGAGTTCCTTGGATGCACCATGACTGCCTAATCCTAGGCTAAGGATAAATTCATCACTTGATTCCTACAACTGGTGACTTGAATAACTTACATTAACGTGGTGCTCAGACTGGCTTAATGCAGCAGGCTGATTTTCACCTGAGAGTCCTTCACATTTCCCTAGGAAATGCATGAATACATTAGCAGAAATTTGGTGGAATAAGTTCAGCAACGTAATATGGAAGAGAGGAAGAGCCACAATGCCATTTTTCCTGATCTATACCTGTAGGAATTTCCAAGTTGTTACACACACATACACATACATTTATATATATATGTATGTGCCCAGATATTTATAAAACCAGCCACAGCCTTTCAATTGTGTGTGCTGTGATTCATCAGCAGCAATAGTTTTTGGCAGGGACATAATTTCAAATCTTCTGCTGAGAATGCCTGCCAAACATTGTTGGACAGAGATAGGATGAGGAAAGTTATTTTTAAATGGGGATAATTAGGTCCTGTGCTTATTAGTGTTGAGGATGAGACAGAAAGACGGCATGTATAGTAAATGAGTATTGTAATATGAGGAGATGCTCTCCATGATTTTCTAATTGTTGAGAGAAAAAATTTAAAAACCTCTCAGGTGAAATAACATCATTATGTGCTGCTCCCAGCTATGAGATTCAGACTCAGATTCAGAGTTTGTGTACTATGCTGTAGGAGAGGTCTCAGACTATTGGAAGCTTGGAATACTTCCACAGGATCCAGGTGTTGACTGTCATAACTGAGATTAGATTCTGTTTCTTCAGTCCTAGACTTTGCATTTTGTGTTCAGGCAAAAACAAACCCTGATCAGACACAGGAACTGCATTAACTCCTCTCACATGGCAGCAGTGCTCACAACCACACCGTCAGGAGAGAGCACTGTGCTGGTGCTCTGCTCATCACCTCTGTCCGCAGAGGCAAGGTTGTTTCTGTGTTCCAGCAGTCATGTAGATGTATGTTAAACTCCTGTTAAACCCCTTTTTTTCTTCAAGAGATACTGTCACTGGGACCAATTCACCTTTCCAGTGTTATTCTCCCTAGAGGCATAAATCCAGAGAGCACAGTGTGAAATTCCTCCCCCAGGGTCTCACACAGACTCTGCACAGCACCCAGGATAATGCTCTCAGCCAGTTACTACAGAAGAGTGGTCACACGGTGAGTCAGGAGAATAGTAATTAATATGAAAGATATCTTAGCTCCTGGCTTTGTACCAAGCTTACTAGATAGTGTGACTAATGTGTAGGAGACACTTAGGCACACATCTGTGTTGAAATAGTTGAATATCCCATTAACTTTTTACTGCCAAGCTATTTGGACTGGTCTCACAATGCTTAGGTTTTTTACAGTCTGAAGCTCCTGAAGTCTCAAGTAAATGGTTGCTTTGGGGGTTTCTGTGTTTTTCATTAGAGGTGAGGGGAAGAAATAGTCTTCAGCATTGCAGAGAGAAGCTTGAAATACAAAAATGGAGTCTATCCAAAGGTCATTATTTCCCTGCACAGTGTGGGGGTTTTAAAACACTGGCACAATGCTGACAACATCCAGTGCCTTCAGAAGGATTATTCATGTATTTAAAGGTGAGTGCAGTGTAAGCAAGTGCCTGGCTTGGTCTGGCCCTTGGTCTCTGTGAAGGGGGAGTTGTGTTGGGAGAGTTTGTCTGGCTACATCGCTGCCACAGCTGCTCTTTCTGCCCTGTGGCCAGCAGAGAGTGTCACCTGAGTATCTCCCAGGCTCTCCAGACCTGGAGTTAACATCACTCCCACCAAAACTATTTCATCCCAGGGTTTTGCCTACACTCCTCAATGCAGCCTGTATGTGAAAACACTGCATTTAAATGCTGTTGCCAAAAAAAGAATCAGCGGGGTTTAGACAGCCTGTGCCAAGCTCATCCCTAGAGTGATTTTTTTGAAGTAAAGCAGGGTATATCTAAAACAGCTCCTGGCAGAGAGATAGGAAAGAATATTTGAGGGAGCTAGAATTTTGCCTTTGTATTTCTTGTAAAGCATTAAAAGGATCCTTAGAACTAGAAATCTCCTAAAGTGTGTAATTATGTACGTCACGGTGTCTCAGATGGTTCTGCAGGCAGAGCACTCTCTTTGCTGCTGAGGGAATTTTGCAGAGCAGGTTTTTTAGTGGTTTGCAAGGGCACCTAAAAGCAGTGCTGGGTTTACAGACTGCAGTGCCTAAATATTAAATGCTCAGTAGTGACAGTTACTATCAAATGCAATAGAAGCCAACACTCTCAAGACCATAACAACTATTTGTTTTTCTTTCTAAAACAAAAAAAAAAAAAAAAAAAAAAAAAAAGGAAAGTGGTGCAAAGGGAGATCAGTTGAACTTTGCAAAAGCAGCATGTGCTGTTGCAAAAGCAAATTCTCACTTGCTAATCAGGATTAGGAGAAATGCCTGAGTTGTTTCATTGTTGGGAGCTATCAGCAGCACCTGTGCTTCATTAGCAAAATCAAGGTTTACTGTTATCTAAGAAAAAAACGTTGGGGGGCAGGTGGTCCTTGAGGCAATAATATCAAATCCCCCTTTGTTTCTTGGAGAATGATTACACTGAAATACTTTGCTTATGTTTCCATTCTTTAGACCATCTGTTTCAAATTAAACCCTTCTGGCAGGATACATCATCATTTATTAGAGCGTTACATTAGATAATGCAGTGTTAGTACGGCTGTTTTAAACCCTTAGTTTCATGAGTGTGACTTCAGGGACAGAACTGAAGTGTTTACTTAATGAAAGGGCCAGAGACTGTTAATAAAACTGGTTTTCCAGTTCAGAAATTACTTTTTTTATAGATCTTTCACAATTACATTTCTGGTGTGTCTTGATCTGCAACTCTGAATGTGCTTGCTAGAGTGAAAACTACTGGCTTTAGATGACTGAAAGCAAAGGTACTGAGCAGGAACAAACTGTGAGACACCTAAGGTTGCAAACACAGTCCCTGCACATGATGGGGTGACAGCCATTTCCAGACATCTCCAATGTCCTGTAATATTTAAGGCACACTGAAATGTGTGGGCATTGCTGTGATTCTAGAGCACACAAAGATCTGGCAGGTAATACCCTCACATCTGAGGGAATTTTCTACATTTTCATTCTTGTCCTCTGGAGGAACTTTTTCTTACGCTTTCCATCAGAGGCAAAGCTTCATGTGCCAAGGAGACAGGAGACACAGGAGACAGGCATTGGTCCTAGAACTGTCCTGTCACTACCATTTGGGGACAGTTTAAGGACAAGACCTTGCAAGAAGACTATTTTTTTTTTTAAATTCTCAGTCCCAGTGTACTAAAGAGGCTCACTCACTGCTTACTAAAGGAGTAGGGAAAGCAATTCAGTCCCCAGAAACAAGAGCAGTTCCTTAAAGGTGTATTTGAGTACTTCAGTTTACCACTGATGCCCACTGTTACTAAAAAAAATTCTGTCAAATTAGAAAGATGGTGACTGGGAACAAAATTAAGAAATAGATTAATCATTCATGATATAAAGACTTTGTATGCTTTAGATAAGGCAAAGCCTGCTTTTAAATATGCTTATAGAGAGTGTGCCTGGGGAAGAGGACAAGTCTTTCATCTTAAATGAGCTTCTCCTTTTTTTTCTGGTCAAAGGACATCTGAAGAATTCTCTAGTAGGTGATTCACACCACCTAGATTAAATTCAAGATCTGAATCACTGCTACTAAATATATATGTAGAGTTTCTTTCATGCCATAATCTCCCAAAATTTTGTGCTGTATTTAACCAACATAGTATTTGTCCTGGTTACCCTTCAGCGATGCAGTCAGACATAGTCAAGAAGCCAGCATCTGCTTCAAAATATTTTAATTTTTTTTAACTGATAAAATCAAACAAACCAAAGTTGCTTAAAACCAGTATTCTCTCTTGCTCCATTAAAAAAAAAAAAGTATTAAGTGAGCTTAAATAGCTTCGTTTTACAACCCAAAAGCTTAGTGTATCATTTAAATGTGGCAGGGTCTGAAGCAGGCCAGGATGACATCAATATTTCCTTTAAGAAGGCCAGCAGTAAGTCCACAATGTATGTCTGAACACATGTGGTTCAAATGACATAATGTTAGCTTTTTTCATCTCTCTCTGTTGCTCTTTTGAGAATAAATTGACACCTTTTTTTTTTTTTTTTACACTGGGGAGGTGATATGTGGTGAGTAAAAAATTTTTGGAGTCATGGAAGAGGCTTTTCAAAACCACATTTTTCTTGTTTCAAATGTCCTTTCTCTGTTTTGTCTAAAAAACCTGAAAGTTCATAAACTTTGCTTGCCAGTTGTAGGCTTGAGACCTGCTCTTGCTCTCCCTGTAGCTAATGGTAAAATATCCAAACACTGACTCATCCCTGTGCTGATCCAAGTCCCATCCAGAGATGAGTTGTTTGTATTCCTGGTGAAGTTAACCCCGAGGGCTGCTGTGGGCCTGCTTTTGCCACAGGGTTTTCCTGCCTGCCAGGGGAAATCATTTGTTGGGCCCCACCTTTGCTGACCCTTTCTGCCAACCTTTTCTGGCTTTCTGACTTCTCTGTTCTTTGTTCTGGTCACAGCACAGTTCAGAGGCTGCCCTAACCTTGAGTATCCTCCTTGAAGGTATCTCTGCATCAAACCACAGAAATGGGATAAGCCCCTGGGAAACATCCCTGAGGATTGGACCTGTGGCATCAGTAGCACAAGCATTTACTGGTTTTGCTAACAGAATAATTCCATTAGTGGGCATCAGTAGGTTGTTATCCTCTTAGATGGATTTTCTGCTTACAGATGAAATACAACACAATAAAACTGGATTACAATAGCAGCGATATAAATATGTATAAAAAGAACAAAGAGCAAGAAGCTGGGTAGTTATTGATGGAACACAGGACTGTATATTCAAGCTAGTGGTAACTTCAACAAATTCTTTTTGGAGATTTTCTTTTTACCTAATTGAATTGCAAGTTTTAAAAAGTGGTGAACATAATCTAATTAAAAATAACATTTTTGGACATACTGAGGAAAATCTAAGGTAATCTCAAAAGACTTTTGACCATAAATTGTCTAAGTGTATTAGTACCTAACCCAAGCAAAAATAAACTGCAGAATGGGGCACAGGCAGGAGATTTCTGATGATGAAGTTAGTGCAGAAGAATGACAAATTCTGAAGAAAAATAATAAAAACATTTTAAAACTGTATAAGAAGAAACAGAAAGCTAAGTATCTTGAATACAGAGAATGAGCAGGCAAGGATAAAGGAGGGTGTGTAGCAGATTTTCATCAGGGTCTGATTTACCTATGTGACCCCTGGGAGCCACTGTTGGTCTGTGAAATGCCCCAGAGGCAAAGACCTGTGCTCCAGTCGGATGTGTCTCCTCTGCACCGTATGTGTGTGAGACAGAGACACGGAGTGGTGGAGCGGGGAAAGACACTCCGCTGGAAAAGCTGGAAGGTGGCAACTTTCACAGAAAGACCATTTTCTTTAGGGCAGGCACAGCGTCCTTGTAGCCCTGCTGTCACTGCCGCAGGAGGCTGAGCCTGTTGACTCCAGGGTTCAGGGGAACACATCTCTGTGTTCTCTGCTCAGCAGGGACAGGCTCTGGTCTCAGTGGCTCTGGAGTCACTCACGCTGGTTGAAATTGGCAGTTGGAATCTGCCCCGCTGTCATGTTAGTGGAATAACTGGAATAGTATTATAGAATTTGTGGTGTGGGGAATGTGGGTATGGAGTTGAAGCTTGAACAGGTGGACAGGAGCGGTAAGAATGCTTAATTAAATAAGTGAAGGCTGGATAATGCAATCTGTAGAATGTGCTGGCATCCCAAGGTCTATATACAGCAGCAATTCTGTCACCATTTGCAAACTACTGAATATGACAAGAAACCTGTGCTGAATTTGGGATGTCAGCTCAGAAAAAGGGGGCTCTGTTCTGATTCTCTCTCCCTGAGGCCTCTATTATGGGGTTAAGACAGCACTATTAGCCATCTACATCTAATTAACATTCCAGTGTGAAGTAATTAACATTCCAGTTCCACCTTGTCTTTCTTCTGCATAAGGCAATGTGTGGAGCTGTAATGAGCTCTGGCTTCTGAAGGGAGTCTCTCCATGAAGAGCAGTGTTCAGGCCAGAGGCACAAGAGGTGGGACAGGAATGCCCGGGCAAGTGCTGCCAGCTCAGCTCTGCTGAGTCCACCTGGCTGGTTGCCACTTTTATTTCCCAAAAAGGAACGTTCCTCGTTTCCAGTGCCAGGGACCCAGTGCTGCTTGTAGGGGATCGATTCCTGTGTGACAGAATCACAGAATTGTTGGGGTTGGAAGGGACCTCTGGAGATCATCCAGTCCAACCCCCCAGCCAAAGCAGGGTCACTGAGAACAGGTGACACAGGAATGCATCCAGGTGGGTTTGGAATGTCTCCCCAGGAGACCCCCTCGACCTCCCTGGGTAGCTGTTCCAGTGCTCTGCCATCCTCAAAGAAGTTCTTCCCTTATGTTGAGGTGAAACTTCTTGTGTTTCAGTTTAAGGCCATTGGTCCTTATCCCGTCACCAGGCACCAGTGAAAAAAAAGTCTTCTCTTCAGACTAAACAGCCCCAGCTCCCACAGCCTGCCCTCATAAGAGATGCTCCAGAGCCCTCATCATCTGCGGCCTCTCCAGTAACTCCTGGCCTTTGTTGTAGTGAGCAGCAGCTGGACACAGTGATAAGGTTCAGAGCTTATAATTAAATATGACGGACTTGGCAGTGCCGGGTTAGTGGCTGGACTCAACGTACAGGTCTTTTCCACCCTGAGGGACTGGGTCACCGCGTCAGGCTGTTAAACCAGGCAGGGCTGGCGGGGATCCCCTGCCCAGCCCTGCACGGTGACCCGGCTGGGGCGGAAGCCGGTTTGGGAGCGGCCAGGCACGAGCGGCCCCTGAGTCAGGCCTGAGGCGGGCGCAGCTCCCGGGCACCGCGGCCGGGGGAGAGCGGGCCGGGCCCGTGAGGCTGTGTGAGGACCGGGGGGTCGGAGGGGTCCGTGCTCCCCGTTCGCGGAGGAATCTTGCCCCACACCGCGCTCCGTCCGGGGCGGGGCGGGCGGCGCGGGGCGGGCTCGCCGGCGAGGGGCACGCGGCCGCCCCGCCATGTCGGTCCGCCGCGCCCTGGCGCTCGCCGCCTGCGGGCTGGCGGGCGGCTCCGTCCTGCTCTCCGCCGTCGTCGTGGGCAAGCAGCCGGCCCGCGGTGGTGGCGATAGCGAACCGCGCCCGGGGGGCTCCGCCGTGCCCTCCGCCGCGCCTCCCGGCTTGCTGCTGCTGCCGCCCACCGCCTCCTGCCCGCCGACCGCCGGCTGGATCGAGAGACCCGCCGGCACCGGCAGCTACTGGGACAGCAACTGGGACAGGTGGGCGCGGCCGGGCTGCGGTGGCGGGGCCGCCTCCTCGCCCCAGGAGCTCGCGGCTGTGGTGAGGGGCCGGGGGGGACCCGGGGGGCGGCCGGATCTGCCCTGAATCTCTCTCCGGAGCCCCGCGGGGGAGCGGGCTCGGGCCGGGGCAGGGCTCGTCGGGGACCGGGAGGCCACGGGTCCCCGTGGGAGCAGCCCCCCGCTGGACGGGACAGCCGCGAGGCGAGACGGGGACCCGGGACTCGTTTCCCGGCGAAATGCCGTGCGGTGACCTGCTCAGAGCAGAATCCAGCTGGAGTTCGTGAACACCCGTGGAACGCTGGAGCGCCCGAGTGCTCTGGAGGGATGTGCCAGCGCTGGGTTCTGTTCTGACAGCTCGGAGTCTTAAACCAGTGCAGATCCCTTTATTCTGATGCTTTCAGCCAGCGAGACTGCCAAGCCCCAGGCTTGTTATAAATGTAAGCACTGGGCAGAAGCGTGCCTTTTAAAAATTGTTTTGCTGTGTCTCGGTGTTGCTGTATGTCTGCACTAGGGATTTTCAGCCCGGCAGCAGCTCGCCTGTGGATGCCAAGCGCTCTCACGTGCTGCGCAGGCACTGGGCCTGATGCTCGTGAAGCTGCCTGGGCTTAAGGCAGGGGCGCTTTGAACCCGACTCGGTCGTGTTCTTCAGCGTTGAAACACATTCACACAAGGGTTGGCTACATTTTTTCTGAATCTGTAATTAGAACGTGCAGATATCTGCATGGAGCTTTGGGTCATTTAGCTTCGGTCTGGTAGAGTTATCTCCCAGGGGAGACTTATGTCAGGCTCCAGTTTAATCATAGTAAATCTAAACCTAAGCACTAACAGATTTTTATTGTGTAATGCATCGTTTTGATTTTTGAGAGGCTGCAGGATCAAATGCTCATGTAAATAGGGCTATGTACACCCCAGTGATAAAAATAATATCTTCGTTAAATAAGGTTACAGCTGGTTACACAATTATACTGAGGGAGGTACTAAAGCTGCTTGTTTAACTGCAGCTCCAGGCCTTCCTGGTTCTGCTAGATGGTTGATTTTTGTCAAGGATTCTAAAGTACTTGCAGACTCAAGTAATTTTTTTAAACCAACCCAGGAAGCAGAGATTGTGCTGTAAGTTACAGAGCTGCTGCCATTGCCTGAACAAACATGGCCTGATAATACTTCCTAGCAGTTCAGGATAGCGAATCACCATTCGTCATAGTGTGCAAACAGTGGCAGTGGAATATATTACCCCAGATCAATTTGTTTTCTGCTGCTTGCAGTCTGCCAGCTGGTGTGCTGCGGCTTAGGTTGTGCCTGCTTGAAATCTTAATCTTGACTTTTGGATGTTTTTGGCAGAAGCACTTAATGTGCAAAGTTGTTAAATGGCTTATAAATACACAGAATATCTGATTACTGCTCTTTGTGGGCAAGGAATGTTTAGAAAGTCAAGTCTTGACCAGATACTACAATATTCTTAACGACCAATGGCTTTTCAAGTTTGAAACAAACAAATGCAAGTATCAAACTTGTTATTGGTCTGATAGGGTATCACACTTGGAATGCTGCTCTCTGGCACTTGCACAGGAATTGTGCTGCTCAGTTCTCGGAGAAGATAGATCTCGTTTCATTCATGTGGAACACTTACTGAATTATTCCCCTTGATGCTTTACAAATGTGCTTGAATTGATTTTAGAGATTTTTTTGTTTTCCTATTGTATCTTGCCAGCGGTGTAGTTTCCAGTGAATCAAAAATATCCTGTGAAATAGCAATGGAACGTCTTGTTACTGGACTATTGTTTCATTTTTAATGCCTTGCTGAACCTTAACAGCTTGAGGGATGTGTAGAGGCTCATTGTCTAATGGAAATCATGTGTTCACTAAAGCAAAATGGAGGCAGGAGGGCTTTGCACAGCCAGTGCAGTGAGAAATAGGTGTGGGAAGCAGCAATTTTCTGTGAACAAATTACTTTATCCCAAACTGAATGAAAATAATTTTTCATTTAAAAAAATCTATCAATCATCAAATAAACAAATTTAATAATGGAAGAAGTGAGGTGTGGTATGAATAAAGTATGCTCTGAGGTGGAGTGACATAGAAAAGGCTTTGTTTTAACGGGGTGGAGGATCTGTGCAGAGAGGGGCCCAGACTAAGGTGGGAAAGGTTTGGGCAGGGTTGGGATCTGTAGCACTAAACCTGTGAGAGCAGGGAAGGGAAGATCCCTGCGTCCTCAGGGGGAACCAGGTCAGCCTGGGTGATGTGCAGAGCAGGGTGCTCCTGTGCACTGTGACAAGTGGAAGGGAGATTAAAGTGGCATGAGTGGAGAGAGTGCTGAAAAAGATGAAAGGATAAATGAAACACTCCAGGCTGAAAAATAAGAAGTTTTACTGGAGAGACCTGGTGTGACCTAGTTTAAAGCAGAAAATAATTCTTGATGTGTGCTGCAGAAGGTTGGAGTCTTTCTAGGATGTTGTTGGGGGGGGTGATCTTTTAGTCATTTGATATAAATGTGATTGATAAAGTGCAAATTTTGTAGCTGTTATCACAGGGCCTTTTAGATATGGGGTATTTTCTTTATTTAATGGTCAGTCAACAACTTTTCTTCTTTTCATGGGTATCCTTCCTGGTTAGTTTTTCTTATCAAAAACCCTGCTGTTATACCCTACAAGTTTTTCAGTTGCTCATAGCTTTTGTTTCCCAAGAATTAATTCAGGTGGCTGGCACTAGGTGACAAATTTGCCTATGTCAAGTCACACCTTTAAGCCCATGACATGAACTTTTTTTTTCATGCAGGCATTTATTTTTATTTTTCACACAAAAGTTTGAATCAGTTTCATGATACAAGTGGCTTGTCAGTTTTAGTTCTTCAGCCTTGTCTGGAATTCAGGCAAGACTATATGTCTGTAAAATTCCCCTGCCTTTTAGTCTCCTCTGTCTAAAAATGACTTTTTAAATGTGTTTGTTTAGACGTGAACCACTGGCTCTTATCAACCTCAAAAAGAAACACGAAGAAACCGGGGAAGAAGAGCTTGCCTCTCGCCTGGATCACTGCAAGGCAAAGGCCACCAGGCACATATTCCTTATCCGTCATTCCCAGTATAATTTGGATGGCCGGGCTGATAAAGACAGAACTCTGACCCCACTGGGTAGGTATCATTAACAGCATCATACTTTGCATTTTGAGGAAATTATTTTTCACCCAAATGAGTACAGGTCAGTAACTCAGCACTGTTCTGGGTCTTGCTGCCAAACCTTAATCTACATTCTGTATTCCTTTGTGGCAGAAAGATGTCATGAGTAAGTTTAGAGAGTTCTAAGCACGCTCTGTTGTAAAGAACCTTGTCAGAGGAAATTCCAAATTATCTTAATATTTGTGCTAGCTGATGTAATTCCTAAGGGCTGAGACTTTTAAACTTCCCTCCATTGAGATGGATTTTTCTTGTGTTTCTCTTAATCTGCTGATTTATTAAAAAGAAAACACCTCTGACTTTCAGCTGGAGTGTTTATAATTAAATACATTGCACTTTTGCTGCTGCCACTGTTTCTGGGAGTACTGCTAATCACTTACATTAAATGAGGATAACCTTTGTCTGTGTTAATCTTAACTCACTGATCCTGTGACTAGGTCTCACATGCTAATTAGTATTAATTTAGTAATGTTTTTGAAAAGCAGTGAACACTTCCTTGATTGTATATGTGCCAAAACTGTTTTCAGAGGGGGGAAGAACTATTACTGTGGATTTTTTTTTCCACCCACAGCTCAATTACTGGTGTGCAAACAGGAGTGAAATGCTAATTGCAGGGCTCAAGTGCTATCTTAAACTGGTAACAAAGCATAATGTTAATCCTGTCTCATCCTGTGCCTTAAGTAAGTGACTTAGCCTGTCTGTGGTCTTTTCACCTGCCTGCCTGAAAGGTGGGATGAACCTTCCTGAGGCTGCCCAGGTGCTGTGAACTGTGCCAAGCTGGTGTTGCCTTTATGAACAACAAAACACTGTCAGGCCTGAGGGGGATTGTTGCTTCCTGGGATGGGGCTAGCAGGGATATTGAGTACTCCAGTGAAAGTTGCTGAATAAGTTTTTGGTTTCGTAGTTTATTTTTTTTCTAATTGAAACAATTTTTTTCCTACTGATGGAAGTATGACTTCAAATTGTCCAACCAGTAAGCCTGGCATGAGTAGTGGCTCTGATGAACGTATTTTCCAGTTACCTTTTGAAAGGAAAAAGCCTGACATTGATGCAGACCTTTTCTGTCTGTTCTGCTGGCCAGCTCTCTGGGTAGTTTGTGTGAGGTGCTAATGGCAGTGTCACCAGTTTATATAATGAATGTGCTTTTTAAGGTCGAGAGCAGGCTGAACTGACTGGACGCAGGCTGGCAAGCTTGGGATTAAAATTTGATCAGATTATCCACTCCTCCATGACTAGAGCAACTGAAACAACTGAAATTATAAGCAAACATCTCCCAGGTAAGAGACTTGGCTTAATTTTTCATTGTTTTCTGATCCTTAAAACTGCTTCCAGTATAATTCTAAACTTGTCCTTAAAAGTTGAGATGTTATTTAGCCATTTCCCAGCCCTGTGTGAATGTCTGTATTTATAAAGAAACCTACAGCCGTAATTCTGCTTGTTTCCAGTTTATCTTTAAAAGTACAAATACACTTTTTCAAAGTCTAACAGACAGGGAGAACAGCTTGCTGGTGTGTTCAGTTGGAATAAGTTGTCTTGCTGATGGCAAAACAGTTTTGTTGGAGAGATACACATCCCTTGACAGAAGCATGTAGACTAGAATGGACTTTAGGATGGAGAGTAAGCATTCCTCAAAGAAAGACTGAAAAATGTATTGATTGTAGAGTGTGGGGCTGTTGTAATGGCATGCCAACAACTCCTTTCTGAATGTGTATCTAATATTTCAGGAGTCAAAAAAATCAGTACTGATCTGCTAAGAGAGGGAGCACCTATAGAACCAGACCCTCCAGTCTCCCACTGGAAACCAGAAGCTGTGGTAAGTTTTTCTTTGAAGTTTTTCCTGTTTATGGTTTGGGGTTTTTTTCAGTATACTCTGTATGGACAGTAGCAGTAACTTGCAGTGTCTGAGCTGATGTTTGTTATCACAGCCCTTGGATAATTGCATTCTTTCCTCCTCAGTAAGTGTTCAGAACAGTTAACATAACCTGCAGTCCTTGGGCATTATCTCAGCCCCAGGGGTGCCCCCCAGTAAGCTGTGGAGGAGGTGAGGCCCTGGGGATGCAGCAGTGGCGCTGCTGCTCTGAGCTGTAACTGTCGCTCGGTGCCTCCAGCAGTATTACGAAGATGGAGCTCGCATCGAGGCTGCCTTCCGCAGCTTCATCCACAGAGCCGATGCCAAGCAGGAGGAGGACAGCTACGAGATCTTCGTGTGCCACGCCAACGTCATCCGCTACATCGTCTGCAGGTAGGGGCTGCCTGCCCTGCTCCAGGGAGGCTTCACTGAAACACGCCTGGCTGGGGCACCACTGAGGGAGGAGATGTGTTGGTATCACTTCTTTGAAGTGGTTGGAGATCGGTGCCTGCATTGTAAGCAGCTGCTTCTGCAACTTTATCAAGGTACATTTGAAAGTTAGAACACTTTCGTTCTAATTCTAAAGTAAAAATGGCTATGTCAGGTAAACTTAACCTTTTTTGTACATCTGGACAGTTAATCACTATATGCTTCTGCTTCCATAAACCTGAGGGTAGTGCCTGTTGGAAAAGATCACAAATAGATGCATTGCTGGATGCATCTCTTTGAGGTGACATGCATTTGAGCTTACACAAAGATTGATTCAGTTTTGGGAATTCTTTACTAATGGATATTTTTGAGTTACGTTCAAGTTGCATTAGTGTGTTTTTGCAGTAACATCCAATTTGGCTTAAGGGGAGAGTGGATCTTTCCGATAACATCAAGGTTGTTCATAAAGGAGAAAACAGTTCTGGATCTTTGCCTGTCTCTGTATCCAGTCAGCTGAATCTGTTTTATTCCTCTTCCCCATCAACAAAGCACTGTCTGTAAGATAATTTGTCGTGAGCAGGACAGATGTGATTAAACTTTAATCTGATCAATACCTACACAGTTGCACTTAGCTTTATTTAGCTGAGCTAGGTAAATGCTGGCCTGTCTGCTCTGTGGGCTGCTTTAGAGCTTTTCAAAATTGCTATACTTGAAATTATTGATCAGGTAAACAGAATATTCTTTCCTGAGCTAAAAAATACCATGCTGTTCCTGCCAAGTCTTTTTCTGAAATACTTACATACTTTTTGCTGTTGATTTCCTCTTCATTTTAATGTCTCTTCTGTGCCTTCAAATCCAGGCAATCTGATAGCACAACCCCAACACAATCCATGTAACATTTCCTTTAAATCTAGCTTGGCTGTAGCTGGTATTTAATTTCTTGGGCTTTCTACAAGACTGTCGTGAGAGCCAAAACCAAGTTATTCTTCAGTCTCAGAGGCAAAAGCTGTTTGAGGCAACATGGTATTTTTTCCAGCTGTTTAATGCAATTGATTGGAGCTCCTGAGGCTGTTAAGTTAGGAAATTCAGAATGGCTGCAGCCCAGCTGTGATGCTGTGTTTCTGTGGAAGGCACAAGGTACTTTTCCTTGTCCTTCCTGGGGAATGATGTAGCCGATGAAAAGTAGTTCTGGTGAATTTCTTCCCTAGGCACCTTCAGGCCACTGGAGGGAATCCTGTCGCTGCCTCTACTGGGGAGGCGTGGCTGAAATGGGGTGTGGCAGTCACCGGGGACAGCCGGAGCCTGGGCCATCCCCGGCCCTGTCTGTGAGGAGGCTGCTCAGCGCTCCCGGCAGCCTCACTGCATTCGAGCTGTCCCCTTGCACTAATCCTGTCAGCAGTAATCACAGCCATCTGCTGGGCTCTGCTTAGCCAAGTGCACTCTTGGCCCCGGTCCAGTTACCAAAGCTGCGCTTTTATAGCACTCCCACAAGAAAAGGCTTTTTTCCCAAGGCTGACTGGGGCCATTGGTATGCAAGCTGCACAACGCCCACCACTTTTGATTGTCCCCCCCCTTATCTGGGACAGGTGGTGATGCTGTGAGGGCCTGTTAATCTAACTGTTGATGAATGTCTGTGTTTTTGTCTGCAGAGCTCTGCAGTTCCCCCCAGAAGGTTGGCTGCGCCTGTCTCTCAACAACGGCAGCATCACTCACTTGGTGATCCGTCCCAACGGCAGAGTGGCCCTTCGAGCCCTGGGTGACACAGGTTTCATGCCTCCAGACAAAATCACACGCACCTGAGCGAGCCAAATGGATGGAAGGCTGTCCAGGAGATGCCTCCAGTCTCTTTGCACTAGCACGTTCTGCCACAGTACCACTAGATTTTTATTACCTTGGGGTGTGATGCTGTCTTAAAATGTCCTTTAGCCCTATTCCTCCTTCATATTCATATCTGCCTTTCAGTCCAGAAAAGAAGAAACCTTTGGAAGCCTGAACATGTCCAGTCCTTAAGTATTCCCCAAAACTCAAAGCTGAGCTGTGGAATACGGGTTGAATGTCTGCTCAGCAGTTGCAAGAGCACTGACTTTCCCCCCACCCTGCTGTGAATTTCTCTAACCAAAGCTTGCTCCTGTGGGTATTTTTGTTGTGCAGGAAAGTGATTGGTGTGGGAACAGCCTTGTATCACACTGCAGCTGAAACAAAAGGTGAGCCAGCTTCTTCCAGCTCCTGCAGAAGTGACAAACAGGGTATTCTGCTGTCCAAAGGGATAAAGCTTCAGTTTTTATAAGCTGTTGAGTGTGTATATTGATGTTGTGTCATTGTTCCCCTCTGCCCCCAAAAAGCCCGTGTAAACTGTGCCTGGAGGGTACGAGCATAAAGGAAAGAGGGTAAAAACCCATTTGCCTCAGAGCCGTGGTGCTAGATCTAACTGCTGCTTATATTAAGTGTTCCACCATCCTCAGGATGTCATTTAAGATGTTCTTAAGAACGTTTTTCAGCCTTGTAAAACCTTTAACCAAAATATGGTTTGGAGAAGGCTGTAGGCATGAGACTGTAGCGGTAAGGTGAGAGGAAAGGAAGGCAGCAATCTTCTCAAAGTGCTTTCAGTTACTATTTTTGAGTGCTCTTTCCCATTGACTTGTATTTGTTGGTACCTTACTTTCAGAGTAGAGCAATACCACCGAGTTCGGGGTAGTGATGCTGCAGGTCAGAGGTCCTGCAGCACTGGAGCAACTGCTGTTGCCAGAATGGTGAACAGGTGGCCATGGGACAGCTCACCTAGGGCAAGTGTATAGCAGAGGCATTGGGCAGAATGCTCCAGGTGCCTCCTTCATACAGCTGTGACACTGCTGGGAGGGCAGGGCTCAGCAGCATTCTGGAGCTTGCTGCCCACATGAACCAATGTAGAAGCTTGGCTCAGTTAATAGGTGGAGGCTTGGGAAATTTCACCACATGCATTGTCTGCCTTGGGGAGAGAGCACAGCCTGTAGGACAGCAGACATAACTAACTTGTTTGACAGATTCTCTGAGCAGTAAGGATGCTGATGAGGTGCTGAACTTACTCCTGTCAGAGCTGTATGAAGCATAATCAGGGCATACAACCTATGGAGAAGAGGATTTAAGGGCCTGATACTGAACTGCTGCTACAAGGAACAGGGACTGGTAGGGAAGAAACTGATTGTGTAGTGTAAGGTATGGGGGCAAGAGGTAACCATCATGACGTATCTCTCATTGATGCAATGAGAATAATTTATCAATTTTTGTCTATTAACTTTTTAAAAGTTTTGAATAAAATACTTGGTCTGTCTTTCTTTTCTGTCTCTCAGCTGAATGGCTGCATGGGCAGCTGTAGCAAGCGTGGCTGGAGCTCTGCAGGGACTGCCAGTGCATTATGTCCCACTCTGCTCAGGGCAACAGCTCTTTCACCAACCATCTGAAATGTAAAACTTGAGGTGGGAGCCAGAGCAGTTAATTGTGCACAGCCATTTGCAGGGCTGTGTTATCACCACAAGGAACAGGAGCACCAGGCACCTGTAAGATGAAAATTCTGTGCTTTTTATTTTTGTGTGTGTGCACATGTACCCTCCCACACACATCCCCTGTGTCAGTGGAGAAGCTCTTGTGGGCAGCCAGAGGACACAACACCTCTTTGCACAGGTACAGAAATGAACAACGGCTTTGGTGACACTAAAGGTGGGAGTGAAAAGTGTGGAATTTAAACTTACATCTTTTTTACCACAGTCTGAGTCCCTGTCTCTTCAACACTGTGAGACTCTTCTTTGAAGTCTCTGCTGGTGTAGTCCATTGTCACTGTGCCCACACACAAGAGCTGCAGGTACTGAGGAGCAAGGCCTGGACAAACCTCTGAGCTGCCTGTCATGCCCAGCTCCTTCTCCCACATCCCATACTGAATACAGGGTGACACTTTCAGCTATTCATTTGATTTTAATAGAAAGTGGGACACTTCTGTATTTTTAACATGACACTTTGCTAATTAAAAAACAACCAACAAAAAACTAATTTTTTGCACTTTTAAGAGTGAACTTTTGGCCAAGAAAACACAATTCAAGCACTATCAGTCTGATTTAAAGTGTCTCCACAGGCTCAGTGTTGAAGGGCTTTCTTCACAAAATCACAAATGATCAAATCCCTACATAAATTGCTATTTTTGTCATAGCTGAAGTAACACATTGTTAGAAAAATGACCTCTTACGTGCAGTACAACTGGACTAATGCACATTATATAACACAGTTAGAAAACATATTCTGACTGAACCAAAACAACATTACAAAGTGAAAGGAAAGGGTGTGAGGGGTGTGTGGGTGGGTGGGGGGTGTCTGGCTACATGTACATACCAGTAACATACATTTAAATATTAAAAAAAAATAAAGCATAATAAAGATAAAAAGGACAAAAACCTAGAGTGTTAGTATCAGTCTCCTGGCTCAGTAACAAACTCTTAGCAAAGGGCAATGCTGCTGTACCACAGCTCTGAAGGACCAGGGTGGAGAACAGCAGCTGCACCCACAGCAGCTTACCCCAGCAGTTTGGCTTTAACATGGTATTAGGCAATTAGATCAGCTGATCAATTTCTGCAGAATGATAAAAATGTAATTTACATTAAATTATTTAAAAAACTCAAACCAACAAAAAGAAAAAAGCCAATCTCAAACCTTTTTGAGTAAAGTGGGTAAGTGGGACCATAAAATATTTTGAGACCATGGAGCCTGCTACATTAAAAAAAACCAAAACCAAAACAAAACCAAAAAACCCTCATCAAAAAAGTCAGCTAATATACTTGGTAACAGAAGATTATGTTTTTGGTTCTGGGGTTTTTATTTCAACATGTTTCCTAAAGTATGACACTGCCAGGCCCCTGGTACTTGTCTGGAATATGACTGAATGAGAGGCTTTTATGTAAAGTAGCTCTTCCTAATGTCCAGCTCCATGGAACTAGGCTCAATTTTAAGAAAAGAACAAAAAAAGCTTTTTTTTCCTTTTTTTTTTAAAGAATAGTTTCTAAAAGAGGAGTCTCTCCCCCCATGGAGAGCTATCGCACCAAATAATCCAACTTAGAGACATTAAAAGACATCCTGTTCAGAAAGCCCAGAGGAAAATTGTATTTTATCTGCCCATAGTAAGTGGATGCCACTTTTTTAAAAAACTTTTAAAAGAACAAAAAATTTAATTAAAAAAATATATTACAAAAGGCACTACTGAGCTTGCCAAAGCATTAAGTGCAGTGTTTAGGTTGGTACCAATCACGAACCTGTGAGGGTGCAGCGTTTGTGTCGAACAGTCACTGCCGTGTGAGCGGGGCCGGCCCCGGAGGGGAGGGGCCCTCCTGCCTCCCTCCCGCCTTTGCTGAACTTGGTGCCCTTCCCTTCCAGCCCTGCCAGGTGGCTCCCAGCCCATCCCAATGCATCCCTTCCCACCAGCACAGCCCTGCAGAGCTTCATTTTCTGATCAGATTTATACAGTAGATAGGTCATCTTTTTTTTTTTTCTTTTTTTTTTTTTTTCTTTTTAACCCCTAGAGAGCGGTTTCTGGAAGTCTCTCATGCAACATTGTAAGAACTAGGCCTGATATGGAAAACTCTCTGGAGTTTTGAAAAGCTTTCTTCTTCTCAACATCACGCTGTCAAAACAAGCCATTCTTACAGAAGGCTGCAGAATAAAATTACTGACTGCTGTAACAAAAACTCATTACCACATCAACACTAGAGACACAGTAAAAGCTCAGATTTCATAAAAATATTTTGTCCTTAGTCCTCTCTCTTTACAGCTGGGAAATAGCCACCTCCTGGGCCACTGGCTATCATGCTAATATATTACAAACTAGACCACTAAGGTAAGGTATCTTGCTGGTAAATTTGCTGAAATTATTGCTGATGTGCTTTTGTGTAATAACTATTCAAATCTGCTAGTGTTAACAGCTTCTCTGGGGAAAAAATAACCAGCTAATTTTAATTTTTTCTTTTCCTTGTATCTTTCCACTACCACTTAAAGGAATCCCAGTAGTTTCTACAGTGCCCTGTTTCTAAAGCACTGGGTAGCTCTCAGTGTCTGTAACAACCTCAGAACAAGCAGAGACTCGAGGGTCTCTGTGCAGATCTGTGCACACACACACACACACACACACGGACAGACAGGTGAGGGTGGGTGTGGGTATCAACTGCCCAGCCCAGCTGGCTGCAAACACTCTCTGCTAATGCAGTTTCACCTCCCTGCTCCACACTGCAAAGCTGTCCTTGCATTCCCAGGCACATCTTAGGCTTTTCCCCCAGCAAAGCAGGAGAACGTTTCACTTCCTGCCATCAATCTCCTCTCCCATGCTCTATTTGCTGATGGTGCATTTCCTCCAAGGTCAAGAAAGGCAGTTGAGGGCTGTGTTCTCATTACAATGAGGGTAAGTAGTGATAGCAAATACCACCATTGCTAAGGGACAGTTCAGCCCACTGTGGTACTGGCAACAAGGGTTAATTCAGCTACTGGACAACTGCACTGTCACAAACTTCTTGCTTACCACCAGTAATAATCTACCTCGTATATGGCATTAAGACATATATTCCATTTTTTAAACATACAGTTGTCCTCAATTGAGGAGAAATAAATAGCCAAGTACAAACCTCATGTCACCTTAGTAACATTGTAGTTTTTCCTCCACTCTACCAATGAAATCAGAACTGAAGTCCCAGGATGATGAGCTGTACTTTAGTGGGCCGGAGGCTCTGCGAAGTAGCGCAGGACAGAGGCGGGGCTGTAGCGCCCAGGGCTCCCGGGCTCCGGGGGGAACGGGGCAGGGCTGCCGTGTTTGCCGGGGCTGCCGGGGCTGGGGCTGTTCCTCCCTGAGCCAGGGTACACTGAAGCACTGGGAGGGCCAGCAGTGAGGGACTGCGACCGGAACCTTGCCTTCAACGCTGGACTGGGCCAACTGAAAGAAACCAGAAGTCAGGAAACTGCAATAATGAGAATCAGTTTAGAAACACTTTAGATCTCAGAACCAAGAGAAAAATCCTGTTTGGTAAGAGACAGGTCTGGAAGAGGAGAAAGAACAGGAAGAGCACAAAATATTCTATATAGACGGGTTGCTCCCATCAGTAAGACATAATTTCTTTCAATGAAGACATATGCCATCCCACATGAACTGAAGGTACCCATACATACCCATCCCTTGGACTGGGGTAATAAAGGGTAAAAATAAAAACACTAACAAAAAGATGCCTAAAGATATTAAATTCACTTTAACAACCCTCTGCACAATGTAAGTACCACTAGGCAACAAACACAACATTCCTGCACTGCACCAACAACAGGGATGAATTACAAACCAACAGCACAACTACCACTGAGTCCAGTGAAGGATCCAAGTACCAAATCAGCCAAGTGAGACACTGGCCAAGTGGAAAACAGACATGTCTGATTTTCTGTGGAGATATGCTCAAGTTACTTGGAACAGCAGTGGAACAGAAAAAACATGACTGCAGCACCAGGAAACTCCTTATCAATAGATACCAGTCAAAAAGGCTTTGGTGATTAACTTCAGAAAAGAGTCAATTCTGCTGAATATTTACAAAACAAGGCCTGAAATTCTGCTATTCAAACTGACCCGCTAAAAACGTCCTTCAACTCCTGTGAGTGAGTTTGCAGCAATACCTTTGCCTGTCAGATGAGGAGTAGGATTGCACTGCGTGTTTCCATTTGTAAATCATTGGGAATTTCTGGGGATCAATCTCTGCTCCTTCTATAGCTGCCAAGACATCACCATCCAACTTTGAGGGCTGCTCTCTAGAATGGAAACAGAAGTAGATGAAAAGAGAACCATGTATTTGTCCAGGCAACAAAACACCCCAATTCCAAACCACTTAGTTTTATATAAGCAAAGAGACTGCCTGTGCAAGTAAAGAGTTTAAAAAGGCAATTCTTACCCAAGAAGGAATATCTTTGAATTGTCATTTGTGGGTGAAGTCTTCGAAAGAAACTTCTGGGAAGAAAGTTCTTGATGTTGTTGTGTCTCCTTAGTCTGAATTCCAGATTCTCTTGACAGTCTCTCCTTTTCTAATGATTTTTTGCGGTCTGTCCTTAACTTGGTCTCTCCGTGTTTCCCTGCAACACTTGGCTCAGAACTTGCCAGTGACACTGCAGAGCAGGTCTTGTTCAGAATTCCCTCATTCTCAGTTTTTTCAGTGATTTTTTGAGATACTCCTGCGACCTCTTGTTCTTGGAATGACAGGCTTTCAAATTCTGACATCAAATTGGAAACGGGTGACGTGAGGCGTTGTGACCCATCATGCAGCTGCTTCCTGTCACTGATGATCCTTCCACTGGCCACAGGACTGCAAAACCCATTTTTGCTGCTAGCAGCTCCCTTCTCATAGTGCAGAGGGTGAGCTGAGGTCTCTATGATGTTTCCTGCACACTCCATGGACAGGATATCACACTCAGCATCTCCAATGGCATCAATGCTGGGCTCCTTGGACACCAGAGAGGGGCTGATATTTCGTGCTGCATTTTGTCTGTTTTTTATTTCTTCTAAGCTCATGTCATCATCATCCTCATCCAAAAATGCTCCGACAGAAATGGAATTGCAGGACTTTTTACTTTTGCCTGTAAACAATTTTAACAAGAGCAACACATAAGAAGACTTTAAACAGAATGTATAGTATATAAGCTAGGAACAAATACACAATCTTTATGCCTTGTTCTATTTCCTGAAGACCTCTCTGATTTTATGTAACAGCATGAACTAAGCTGACTAAAGTTAAAAATGCAAGATGCACACCTGGCAAGCAATGGTCTAAGGTATAAAATCTTTCCTGGGTTTTGCTTCTTGTGTCCTTTCCCACTCAGAGTTGTAAAGAATTATTCTTTTATTTTTATAATGTTATTTATTCCACATCTGTGGATTACATAATTCTATACTTTAAGATGAATGCCCAAATGCTCTGAGTGAAAACATACTGAAGATAGAGGCTTTCTTACAGGGATTTCATTTGGGGGCTACACTCAAATAAAGTACTTCATATAAAGACTACTTCTACATTCACAGTGTTGTTGGCTCCTTTTCTGATGCTGTAATCAGACTGTCTAGATAACAGATGAATAATAGCAACCACAACAGGTGAATACTGCTTCCCCTGGGGCACCAAGCTTTTCCTGTCCCTCTTCTCCCCAGGTACAGCCCAGTGTTTGCAGCATTTGCACTTTTCTTACCAGAGGGATGTGGAGTTTTATATCTGTTGCAGGTTTCATTTTCCCCTGTTTCTGGCTGAGCCTTTTCGCTCATTTCACAATGACTCAGGTACTCTTCTAATTTTCGCAGGCCCTCCTGGGAAGACAGATCAACAAAACAGCCCAGAAATTCCCAGTATTCAACCCACGGGAACCCCAGTTCATGAGCTAACTCCCTGCAATAAATAAAATAAAACGAATCATTTGTGAAGACATAAATATTAGTTTGACAATAACTTTTCTGTTCACATTTTAACAGCTATGAACAGGAGCACAAACGTGCAACCAGGCAACACAATCCCACAACCAACAATCTGCAAAAGCACAGACACATCCTTAGCAATCAAAGTATTACCTCATTTGTTCTAGAGCATTTTCATATTTCATCTACTATTTTTACAATTAGTAGCATGAACATTGCTATTTTTAAGCTGACTGTATCTAGACATCAGATAGAGAAGAATCCCCACTGATATTGCATTCACCAGCTTTTTCTATTTGGGAATGGAACAGGGAGGAGGAAGTGAGGGATTATTTTAAAGAATGAAATGCAGTCAGCTTTTAACCAAGTATTGTTTTCCATATGTTGCTGATAGAAGGTATTTTAACTGCAAGGGCACACCACACACACACAGAGCTTTTATAAAGCAGTACATTTGTATTAGGATCTTTTCATTCTGTGCCCTTTTAACAATCCCTCACTTTCACAGAACAGGCTATGCATAATTTTAGTTCTGACAAATGAGGCAAGTAAATGTCTGTGAGAAGCATTCCGTACATACCATCAATAATAGCTAAAATATCTTTATTGCCAAAGCTAAGAAAGCCAGGTCTCACATTTTAACTACCTTGTTTACACAAAAAATACAGTATAAAACCAACTGCAAAATACTTCATTAAATATTTCTGCAGTAGCTTTTGCCCAAAGATATTGTACTCTCAGCACAGTCCTTTGTTTTCACATGCTCTATTATTAATTTTTTGTATTGACAGTCTTTTAGATACCTTCCAACTCTTTCAACACCTCTCTCCAGATCAGATTTCCTGACATTGTGAAAGAAGCCAGCTCTCTCTCGAGGTGGAGTCTTCCACAGCCTGCGAAATTCTTCAGCCTTTAAAAAACAGAAATAAATTCAGAAACTACCCCTCAGTATGAACTCACTGCTGGCTGCATGTCTGCCTACAGATCTGGAAGATGTTCAGCTGTTTGCTGTCCACAAGTGCTGTTCAACTCCAGCTATGAAGGGTCTCACACTGGATCTAAAGTTACTCCTTTCACTACTGGTGGTTATTTTGATCTAACTGCTCATGCAAGAGAAGGACCATAACGTACAACCATCTGAAAATCAACTGCACAGACACCACATCTGCCTGGTTTTAATGTGTGTGCAGCAGGAAACAAGTGTCTTGTGATTTTGCCACGTTATTTTACTTAATTACAAATGTTTCCTGGTCATTGTTTTCTAGGATGCAAAGGGGACATTTTTATATGCACAGACTTGCTACAATTATTAAAATAAATTCTTGCTGTCTATTTTGAAGTTGGAACACCTCAAGGGAGACTTTTTGCAAAATCCCACACTTTTTGACTTTATATGACAAAGATCACAACGATGACTAAGAATTACATTCAGAAGTTAAAAATGCCTGTCAGCAATCAAAATTATGAACTAGATACTATTTTTCAGAGTATAAATGATATTTAAATTTCTGTCAGTTGAACAGAAAATTGATCAAGAACATTTAGGAGAAAAAGCATTAAGCATTTTGGTAGAACTCTGTTTTAAAGAATGGAACCATCAGATGACACAAAGTCCTCCACTGTATTTATTCACTGTTTCTAAAGCTGTTGTACTTGCAGCATGTTCACATTAAATAAATGAGTCAAATAACATCTGTAAGTTTGAAATATATTTAACAGGTATCTAAGTATTCCTTCTGAAAACTAAAGATTTTGCTTTTCTACTATGCAGTCAATACAGTTCCAAAACCATCCCAAAACCTATTACTAGGTTGTCAGTTTTTCTATCTAGAAAAAAAAATTAATGTTAATTCAACAAGCAGAGGTGAAATTGCTTCTAACATCCATTGGCAACTTCTAGAAATGAGATAAAGATACAGTTAAGGTTTTAAAAACTGATTCATAGCTGCCTTGAAAGGCTTTGCTTCAGGTTAGAAAATTACAGCAATTATCTGTAAGAAATGAAAGGTTTCCCGAAGGTGCTCTTTGAATAGATTCAGAAAGGAAAAAGGAAACAATTTTTGACTGAACTTCTACTCCTCTTATTTATACCACATTTCTGTTTTCAACAATAAAAAAATATTTACAAGTTTCTGTGCTTCTCCATGGAAGAAGATTTATCTCCTCATTAAACAGAGTGCCACAATCTGTACCAGGAGTAAGCTACACTGCACAATGAACCCTGTGGTTATCTTCTCTATTCATAAAAAGTCACAGAAGTGCTCTCCTTACCTTTGAGGGGCTCATGGGGCCTGCAAAAGCTCTGATGGACAGCACTGGGTCTTTGGGGCTGCCGGGGTATTTAGGCCAAGCTCTCTGGGGGCCATCGTCCGTCTGGTCGGGCGACCACGGCGCCCCAATGACGGGAGCTGAGGAATTGTCCTCTGCCCTCAGGAGTGGGACGTAACAGCGACCTGAAAGAAATCACACAAAGCCTTCTCATCCAGTTGATGCCACATCAGCCTGTGCCTCTCCCTGGACTATCAGTGCACCCATGCACTGAACCATCTGACTTGACTTCATTAGTAAAACTACTTGTAATTCAGACTCACTACTTCAGTGATTACAGAGCACATTTTAGTGGAGGTTCCCTTGTCTTTCAAATACAAGAAGACCTGCAATGATTCAGAGCCCTTCCCACAGGGTCTCTAACAAATTCCACAACCTCCTTTGGCAAATGCCTAAACACACACATGACAAAACTAAGAAAATTCTATGTCAAGGAACTTACAAAATTACAGGACTCTCTAACATGACAGATACCTCTCTTGCCCTGTAAATGGTTTTTGTTTCTTTTAGAAACTCTGCTCCAGCCTTACTGAATCTTGCCCACATTACAGAGCCATGAATGCAACCTTGTGATCCATACATTAAGAGTTCTGTCACTTAAAAGACAAAAAGTTTTCTGTCCCTGCTCAGTTTTTGAGTTTCCCCTTGGCTTTCAGAGCACTGTACAGAAGCATAATTTATGAATTGAAATGCTACAGAAAGTAAACAGAAGACAGCAAAGAGCCAAAATCCATGCCTGATATAGTACAAAACTCTGCATACAGACCTTTCAAGTATTCTCTTATCTTTTCTTTCAATTCTGCAGATTTATTCTTGCTTCTTTCACAAACTACCTGTTAATATAATTTTAGTTGTTAAGGCAGCATAATAACCTCATTTTCCAATAACTTCTGTGTTCTTCCTGAACAATCACATTATGGGCCCCCACCCATCTCACCCAGTACTTTTAATTCATAGTAGACCAACTGAAATTACATCTAACCCCATAAATGCTAAAACTTTTCCACAAAAATAATCAGCATAAAATATTTTTAATGTTATACAGCATTTACTCTTTAACCATGACACTAGCACCTTACTACAAGCCTTCTATCTATGGTAGTCAGTAATGTTTGAATATGAAAAATATTGATCAAGATAACATTTTTGGGTTTGCTGCGGACAAGGAGAGACTTACTTCTGCTGGAGTTTGATCATATTTGTTTTTTGGATTTTTTACAATGGCTGGGTGTGAGGTAAGCACGTTAACCACATCCAAATTCCCAAACTTGCAGGCAAAATGCAATGGAGTATCAAACCACTGCAGTGGGACAAAGGGAAAAATTCACATGCACTTAGAAAGATGGTAAAGTCAATACCAAACATTTAATTTTGAGACTGAGGAAAGTAAATACATGTCATGACTAATTACCCAGGCTCTTAACAAATCTTTTCCCACCATAGTGCAGATTAATAACTACCAAACCCCACAGAACTCATGGACAGCTCCCCTTCTGTTCTCTTTCAGTTTGCTTTGCATATCTTTAACACCTTCCAGTTGTCTCCATAATAATAACAGTAATAGTAATAATAGTAGTAATAATAATAGTAATAGTAGTAGTAATAATAATAATAGTAGTAGTAGTAACAATAAATAAATAAAAATAATAAAAAAATAATAAAAAAGTAATAAAAATAAAGAGGTAACCCCCTCCAAATCTTACCATTTTATCTGGAGTGTTCAGGTAAAGGTCAACAATATACTGGATGCGTTTCTTCAGCATGGCATTGTTATCATCTGGGTACATCAGCCTCATAAATTCAGGATTTTCCAGAGTGTCCAGCAGTAACTGGCAGATTGCAGGCTGATTCTCCTTGGCAGCAACATGCATGACATTGTACCTACACCCTTCCTGGAAAAAAAATTAGAATATATTAGAATGGACCTCAATCTAAACACTTTCTTACACGCAGAGATGTAACTGATTTAACTGTGAAAATACGTGGGTTCCTCCACTGAGTCTTATGTGGACATTTTTGTAAAGATTTATCTTTACACCCATATTATTCTTATAATTAATGAAATTATTCTTACACTCAGTGCCTTTATTTAAGAAAAGTATATGGCAAAAAAAGTATACCAACATATTACACAATTAAGAGTGGTATAGGAAGTTCAGTTTAGAAAAAGAGCAGGAAAATTGGTATAGATATAAAAAAAGTCAGCTGCTTTGCTCTATTACATAAAAAAATTGAGCAACTTCACAAAGCTGGTCTGATACAAGTTAAGATTGTCAGTGTCTACTAAATGGCACCATATACACGGTTCTGGAATTTATTAGCAGTGCTTAGGTAAGCAATGCTATAGGAACACATAATTACAGCCTAGGCCCTACCCTGGTCCTTAAAATTAGTCTGTTTTAAAAAAGATTGCAATTACTTGGAGGAGACAAAAGAATAAGAAGACAAGACTATTCTTGCACTACTGAAAACAACTGTTCCTCCCCTGAAGAACTGCACATTCAGTGCCTTTAGCTCTGCTGGAGCAAAGGGAGCTCTCAGGGTGACTTACAGAGACGTGCCCCAGATGCTGTCAGTGAACAGAGAAACCCTGCCCTGGGTGGAACAAGGTGTCTTGAAGGAGGAGCAGGAAACATCATTCCTTCCACTTCTGCCCTCAGGCCCCAAAGGCTTCATCACTAAACCAGAACCCAGATTTTCCTGTTCTGTTGCTGTTTTTTTTACCTGTACAATTGTTGGGTTGTCTCCTGAGCCGATCAGGTAACGAGGGTTACTCCAAATAAGGTCTGAAAACGTTGCTGTGTCTCCTTTCTCGACAGCTTTCCGGAGCTTGGCTGTGAGATCTTGAGTCCGAGGACTTTTGTAGCTGTTGGCTCTCTCCTTATTCACAGTGTCACTCTCAGGGGAGCACAGGCCATCTATCAAAACACAAATCCCTCCTTTCCAGATACATTCTTTCCAGTGATCACTTGTACATCCAGGCCACGAAAATGATGCTTTTAATCTAAACCATGTATTAATGTGGCATCTTTAATATACAGGAGTAAGAAAACTGAACTCAATAACATGACATTTAAATACACTAGTAGTTAGTAATAGGGATGGAGGGGAAAATGATTAATCATCTTGTAAAACTATTTCAGACTTTAAAAAGGACTGGTAAACTTTGTAATTACCAGTCTGTTCCCATCCAAACTTAAAAGCAAACTTCAGCAAGAAACAACAATTTTCTGATTATTAAAATTGCTTCTGCAGTTCTGTGACTCTTAAATCACTTTAATCTAGCAACTGAGAACACTGTGAAATATGATCAGTGCTTACCATTTTATTTATGAACTTACAAATTTACTTAAGAATTGAGTACAGTTTTAATATACTGTGCAATTTTATCAACGTCTTACTAAACCTGAAAATCCTGAAGTTCATGAGTTCAATCAAATCCTAACAAATATGACCATGGAATACTAAGCAAGGTATCCATGCAGACCACTACCTACATCCCAGCTTTAGAGGAGCAGCAATGGCATTTTACATTTACAACATTTTCCAAATTTTAAACACTTCTACACTTAAAGTTCTTTTAAACTTCAATTTATTCAGTGCTTTACCCTTTCAGTTTTTTATGTTATTAGTATATTGGTAAGGCAGCTGTTGCTTCTCTCACAAAAAAAAAAAAAATCAACACTGTCTATTGCATCTACTGTACAGAGATGAAGTTCCCCACTTACCTCTGTTAAATGATCCCATTTTCACTGGAGACAAACATAAAGAGGACTTGCCTGGAGATGGGAAATAATCACAGATTCCTTTAGCAAATTTCTCAGCATCCTCTCTGTTTGTAAAAGCTTTAAAACGGGAACCCTTAATCATCTTAACAGCCTGGAGAGCTTCTTTCCTATCTTCATAAACATGTATTCTCTCTGCAACAAAGAACCACCAAAGTTACGTTGTTTCAATCATCTCAGATTTCAGTTCCTAGACAAGGTATTACAGAACTCTTACACTATCATTCCAGCTTTGGTCTCACTGTTTCTCTTCCAAACATGGCATAAAGTCCTTTGAAATCTTGCCTCTTGGAAACTGTGTAGGAGCCTCCCACACACTTGAGGTAATGTCAGGTGGTCCCTGAACAGGGCTCAGCCATTTCCATCAATCAACATCCCTTCTAATGGAGTACTTCACCTCCAGATGGAAAAGCAAACTCAGAGCTTATTCACCCTGCATTTCTTTTGATGCTGTCTTGTTCAGAAACAAGATCAACTTCCTAACTGATCAACAACTTTAGGATCTCTACAGAAAATCTCAGATAAAAACCAAATCCTCCTTCTTCTCCTTTTAATGATATTGCTCAAATAAGGGCATCTTAATGGACTTCTTCTCAGTAAGAATTCTTACTACCGTCTCAGAGGAAATCATCCTGTGCACTACTCTACTCCTGCCAGGAACAGAAAGGAAGACGTGAAAATTTTTAGAGGAGATCATATAAGCTTCAATTGATGACAGTATAAATAGTTTTTTGATTGTTTATTTACAGGATTACTTTTTATTGAGAAAGATTAAAGGCACAGGATGGGTCCAAGAGTAGCAATAAGAACTTATTTTCTTCATCTGAGCTACACAGGGGAGAGGATCCTCATGTGTAGGAACTGTAATGGCAAACACCTGGGATGCCTTATAACTGTCTTTCTTTGCCTCAGAAGACCAAATAAATACTGTTTACAGGAACAAAGAAATACTCCAAGCAATGCTTACAATACTAATGCAGTGGTGCTGAGAACACCTGCTACATAAAAGAATTCTACTCAGACATGACTAAAATGCCTCTCACTGGAAACAAGGGAAGTGAGTATTTACCATTCCTCGCCAATATGTCGTCATAAACCGGGCAAACACCATAGAATAGTGGAGGATCTCTGGATGGTGTCTGAGCAGTGATTTGTGAATCTGCACCACAGGCTGGAGCTGAGCAGTTCATGTGTGTCACAGCATCTTCCTCTGGAGGGTTCAGACCCACACAGTACCCAAAGTCTGCCTCCTCAGAAGCGCTCCCATGGCCGTTGTGATTCCCTGGGACATTTCCAGCAGCCTCCTCTGACAGAGCAGACCCTTCCTCCTCCAGTGCTCCTTGCTGCTCCAACAGTGCCTGAGCCAATTTCTTTTCAAAAATAAACCTTGTAGTTGCAGTAATAGGCCCACACTTCAGTCCTGCTCTCACAATCTCTTGTCTAAGCTCATCGTGGCTGAGCTTCTTTAGTCGGGATAATATTGTATCCATTGTTATTTCACCTACAGGAGAGGCAAAAAAGAAGAGGAGAGAAGTTGTAAAAAACACTTTCCTTCTGCTACTTAAATGGTGCACTAAAGTCAAGGAAAAAAGTGCCTCTTAGCAATTTCTTGGGATTCTGAAGAGATCCTGGCAATGCAGAGAAGACAAAATATTTTTCAATTCAACGTTTTTAACCTACCAGATCTATACTAAGTTTATTTCCTCCTCTCTTGACACTTGAAAGAATATTTACAGCTTACATTTTATTCCTGGTAGTCCTTTTTCAATTCCTTCTAGAGTGAAAATTCAATCTAGAGCATTTATTCATTAAAATTTATGACAGCCTGAGAAGTATTTGATTCCTGACAAGAAAGGCACAATCTATTTGTGCAATACATGGACATGAGCACCAGTCAGCCCCAAGAAAAGGGGCTGCACAGAACTATTTCTAGTATTTCCTCAGGACTTTCTGGCTGACAGAGGTCTAAGGCATAAGCACAACACAGCAACCAGGGCAGGCTTTCTCTGGCCATGATGCAAGGCTGCAAATATGTACACAACGTGTTGTTTCCCAGGCCTGTTCTGAGAGCAAACAGCCAGAAGACAAAAACAACTGATCTTTTCAGATCTCCCTCTCCAACAAAAAACAGAAGCTGGGAGAATTTCTCCAATTTCAAAGGAACATCCTTCTCTGCTATGATACAATTCCTCCAGCTCATGGCCCTCCATGTAATCCACACTGACAGCTTCCACTCTGGCCAGTGAGAAGATACTAAACCCCCTTGCTCTGAAAAACACAGCTGAAAAATACAGGATTTGGGCAGCTCAAGAGTGGAAGATGCTTTCACACTATTTCATCGGGTGCTGCAACCATGTACCTGCACACAGGCTGTGACTCTCCTGGCACACACTGCTGAGGAAGGGAAGCTCCAGACACAAACGATTTAGTTGTGCTACTCCCCCACTCCCACCTTACACTGCCCCTTCCTCCACTGCTGAGCCATTTCATGAGGCTTGTGCTGCTTTGGACAGGGGTGTATGGCTGTTTCAGCAATTTATTTTCAATTTTAGGTTTCATCCTCAGTTAATGAAATTTAAGGCTACTTTTCATATATTAAAAAAACCCAGATGCACACAGTAAGTTTTTGTAGTTTTCAGCAGCAGTCAGTACAGCACCACATTAAGTTTCACTGCAATGTGAGTCAGAGCAAACACATTCCTAGTAGTAGGCAACACTATGAAAATGTACTTAATGCCAAACTTAAATAGTCCTTCAATTATTACAAATCAACAGTCATGTGAGTTTGAGGGTTGTTTCCTTGGAGGGACATTTCCTTTGAGAGCTGTCTCTTTTTTATATGAACACCTTATTTTGAACGTCTGTGGTTAGAGAACAGCATAACCTCAAGTCCTTGAACATTTCACAAGTATTAACTGGAACCTCGCTGAAACAATGGGAAATGAGAATATTTCCAAGTAAAAAAACCACACCAAACAGCAGCAGAGCCACAGCTGATGCTGCTGAGCCACTTCCCCAAAGTATTGTAGCTCCCTTGTGATTCCTGAGCCTCCAAGCAACCTCATTGTTTCGATTATCTGACTTGCCCACAAGACTACAACGACAGATGTGAAAGAACCTCTCACTTGTTTTCAATTCTTTAGCCTCTATTTTTTAAAATAAAATTTGATACCAGTGTATTTTAATCAAGGGATGTGTCCCTAAGGTCAATTAAAATATCCAACCTTGCTAAAGATTTTCCTTTTGAGACTGCATAACTGTAAAATCACAATAAAGATGAAAACTTGGGTTAGAAAGTTCATAGCAAAAACAGCTCAGTGAAAACACTTTGAGCAGTCAATATAATGCCTTAAAGAATTAACTGAGAAATGCTCCTATTTTTAGGGTTCAGAACTAGCACAATCATTCTGCAGAAGAGCAGACCTGTACATATATAATTCATGTATAGAGAGCAGACAGACAGGAACATGCAAAAATCCTTCCTGCCTTGTGGTTAAGCAAAAAAAGAAATGCTGTGAGGGACTGATTTCTCTGCTTATGTTTTGACAGAACCTGGTACCTAAAATTTAGTGCTCAAAATTTAGTGTTTAAAAAAAAATAAAAAAGTTATTTATTCTGTATGTCTATTACAACTCTGGCACAACTAAATCAAAATGAGATGGCAAAGCAGACAAGCAGTGAAGAATTAGGCTTAAGATCTCCTATTAGTATGAAGAGTTTTCTACAGGATGTTTGGTGTGGAAATACGGAAAACATTTTTGGAATGACAAAACCTGTTTGTGTTCTGACAATAAGATTTCAGCTAACTTAGATAAGCATGATTGGTTTTTAATTTCATTACCTATTTTAATCTGTTGAAAACAATATGAGTTGCATACCTGAGAAACAGCAACTGCTCGTTTTGAGACAATCCTTCAATAGTTTGCTACATGCAGGTGCAAAATGAGATTATTTGAGCCATAAAATGTATTATATAACTACAAATGATCCAGAGCACAGCCAGCACTGAGGTTGCTACCTCCTCTAGTTCAGCATATAAGGCCTTGTAAGTTACCTTTGCAAATATGAGTAACTACTTTAACAACAACCATATGCTCGAGGATTCTTCCAAATCAATCAAAACCTGGAAGAATGGACAAGAATTGTATTTTCCCTTGTCTCACTGGATCAGTATGAAACAGCAGAATTTGCTTCCAAAACACAAAATTAAGACTGGACTCATGACAGAATGAACGACTGACTTCTAAGGATGGCAGTATTATTTTACTATACTACTTTCATTAAATCCTTCAATAAATGAGTAATGTAAGAAAATTGCTCTATTTGGCTGTTTGTTTTTTTTTTTATTTTGGGTTTTTTTCCGAAGCAGGAATGGAGTCACATCCTGTCTTTGGCTGTATTCGGCTGATAGGATTTGCATATATTAGAGCAACCGTGGCTTCGCGATGGGGTGATTTGTCTGTACCGCCTGTGGGCAAATGAGCCACCAGTTATGAACTACGTGGCTGAAAGGGAACTGCTACACAAACTTGAAATAAACCACGGGAAAGAAGAAAGGGAAGGGAAAAGGGACAACTTCTCAGGGAGGAGAAAAGCACACCTATGTCTAGACCCGGAGCGGGCGGGCAGGGCGCGGGAGGGGATGCGGGAGCAGCAGCAGGGCCGCGGGAGCGGGGCCGGGGTGGGGCGGGCGGAGCCGACTCTGCCGCCGAGCCGGAGGCGGCGGGGCCCGGCCGTGACAAAGCGGGAAAGGGAACGGGGCGGCGGGGCCGGGCCCGGCGGGAAGGGCCGCGCGGCCTCCCCGGGCGGTGCCCCAGCCCTGCTCCCTGCAC